>WHPZ01567445.1:12553-47733 GCA_016617965.1 Macrosiphum rosae
GCTAGGTATAATCTATAGGCTATGAGTACCAACCACAGACTCAGATATACGTACCTACTATACAGTGTATAATTTCACAATATTAAAATTAAATTACATAATATTGATACATACCTTTCTGAAGTATCTTTTGGTTTTGATGTAAGTGCTGAGTAATTACGGGAATATATAAATTTATGAAACGGAAAAGCTAATGAATGATAATGGTGGTAATGTTAATATAATTATAATATATACAAGTTAATATGGTAAACATAGATGTAATAATGTAATATATTATGTATATTGTATAGTCATAATGCATATTACCTATATTATATTACTATATTATCACCATAGACATAATATAAAAGAAATTGTTTTATAAGTCTGTGATTATCACATTAATTGATCCAGTATCCACAGATATTAATGTTGTAGGTAGTACCTATAGTAATAATTTAATATCGAGATAAGACGGGTACTAGACGACGTCGAGACACCAAAAAACATTGGTTAGGTCATCCATCGGCATCGGCATCCATCGGCGTATTCTGCTGTCGTGACGTCCCGGTTATAATAGGGAGTACGCGCTCCACTGCCACAGTTTAATATTTCTTATCTATCTGACTATATCGATGCTATATAATTAAATATAAGTATATTATGTAATATAATATATTTTAAATGTCTTCATAGTTACAAAGTTATTTAAACTTAGAGAGGTCTTTTATTATTTCCAAAGTTTGTGGTCTTGTGGTAACATTAACTTAATCTTGGTGCTTATACAGTCGTTTTTCATCTTTTTCGTTTTCTGAGTTTCTAACTCATAGCTTATATAAATATTAAATATTTAATCAGAGGCGTTCTCAGGATGTATTAATGGAGTGGTAGAGAAAACTAAAAAAAATTATTGCAGAGCTTACCACTGGTTTGTGGCTCCCATACCTAGATACCCTATACCCCCATATTATACCCCCTATATTCCCATATAATGACACTTTCTGTCTTCCACGAAGAAATATAATAATTATAATAGGACGGAATGCAAGTAACATTTCTTTCAGCATTTCAAAAAGTTTCAAAAGTTCGAAACAGCGTACCTTTCTCCATATCGATACATAAAAGGTTGGCAAGTGGGTGTCGCTCTGCTCTAGAATTGGTTACATGTGGCCAGTGGGTCATTGTAATGGATGGTGTTAAATTTAAATTCAATAATATAACATCATTGCAGTATACGAGAAACGATTCTGACCGAAGACGGTCAGTCAGCCTATGATATATTACTAGGTAAGAATATTTTCTGATATTATTGTGAATAAAGTAATTTATTTAACTATTTACGTGGAGACTTGTTTTGCATTTTTAGACCTTATCTGTACAGTTTAAACATTTTATAAATTTTTAACTAAAAATAGTTTTTAAATTTTAAATTTAATACATTTTGTCAAAATTTGAACTTTAAATGTTTATAAAAAAAAATTGTGCCCATGTATTTTCAATATTTTTCAACTGCTATTGTAGCAATGTATCAGGAGCTTTGAATTAAATTTTCACTCTTTTTGACCCAACAAATAAAATTGTACCTATTTATAGAAAAAAATTTAAAAAAAACATATTTAAAATGTCCGTACACATTTTGAAAATGTTATCGTGTATATACATTTCTAATATAAACATTCAGTGAAAATTTCATGTATCTAAGGTTATTTGTTTTAGAGGTACACCAAAATCCAAACGGATTTTGCGTAAAAATTACTGTTTTTCCTTAATTTTTGTTTTTTTTTCCTTGCACTTTTGAAAACTTTTGAGAATTTTACATTTTAACCTCCTGAATACACAAACTAGATTGATTTTCCTATCAGACCTGCAGATACTGTTTAAGAAAATCAAAGCGGTTATAGTGCTTTATAGTCCAAACCATGATGATAGACACAAAAAAAAATTAAAAAATTAAAAAAAAAAACACACATCATTGTAAAATCAATACAATTAATCTCTACGCTCAGAATCTAGAGAGTAATCTTACTCTCTGTACATAAATACAAAACTGAAAACATCGATAAGTACTTTATTAATTATATTATATCTACATTATCGGCCCTAACAATGGATAATATTGTGCTCGTGCACGCAATGAAGTCGAGCTAAAATGGCGTACCTATCGGTCGCAAAACTGTTTTCCCGTAGATATCTATAGTTCCGCGATTCAACGGTTGTAATGATGAACCCTAGTGATACTGCAGTGACGGTACCTGTTTATGATTTATCGATCATCGCTAGACCTCTTGACGTTCGAAACGTTTATAAATATTTTAATATTATATGCGTAGTGTCCTCATAATGTTATTGTCGCGGACGTATCTGCGCTTCACGTGTCGTTTTCGACAATAATAATAGTATTATAATAGACGAAGACCGCCGATATGAGTGTTTCGTTTTAGACGTATTTTTTTTCTTTTTGCACTGTGATTACCGAAGCTGGTTCCTGTATAATGTATATTATATTGTATTGTATATTTGTATTATGATATAATGTATAATATATATTATGTATACGTAACACGGTCGGTGACGTTTGGAAAAAAGCACGCACTCACCCGACGACCGACCGCGAGCAAAATCAAAATCGAAACGATCTACACCTCCCCCACCAATCCTCTGCTGAGCTGTCACACTCGAAGTTTAATACCAACACGTCATGTGGTCGCAGTATATCACACGTATATGGTATATCACATAATAATATTTAATATGCTTAGACGTAGATTATGTAGGTACATATCTACTACCTACTACACGCACATTGTTTTAAAATTAATAATTATAGTTTAGAAACGATTTACTTGACCTCAGAAATGTATCATTATTTATTATTATTATTGTTGTGCTGTACAATATAATATTTTAACTAGGCCACCCCGCGTTGATCAATTTAGTAAATTAATTAGTTAATTAAATGGGGGACATTGCCCAAACTAAAGCCATTCGCTATTGTTAATATAATAATAACAAACGGTTGCAATCAGTATAGGTATCTATACGTATGTATGTATATAATATATATTACTATAATAACTGTTGTCTGTTTGTAGTCGTTTTGATTGCGATTGTATACACATAGGTAAGTATTTGTAATACAAAATTGGATTTTAGTTTAATAATTAATATGATTTGGGTTAAGTGACGTTATATTATGATATTTTATAGGCCATCGAACGGACTTACACCGTCGCATTGTGTTTACTGTACCTACCTATATATTGACTTGGATTTAAAACAAATTCTTACAGTTGTTGCGTTTATTATATAAGTATACCTATATGGCTATATAGGTTCATAACACAATAAATAACTATATTATTCGTTAATGAAAATCCATGTACATTCTACCTATCTATATTTATGACGTTCGAGTTGTATTTTTTCTTTAAATTGTCGGAAATCGTACATTTTCAAATGTTTTTCAACATTGTTCATGAATATTCTATAAATATTTTTATTTTATACACCTTAAGTTTACTTGTCTATTGTCGGTTATAAAAGTTAATAATAACACATAATAATTATTATTCCGATAGTTAATAATACTGATTAGTTATTAATTATTAAAGTTTTATTGGTTAATTTGGTGCTGAGTGGTGTAGAAAAGAGTTTCATATACCTATCGGCTATCTTAAACTAATTCGGCACTTACGTGATACATGAACAATCCGCAAAGCAATGAGTAATGAAATCATAATGGCATGATATATTTAAAAACCTTACTGGAATAATTTTACGATTTATTTAGATTTATTGTGAATATAACCACAATAGTGTGTTTTAACTACCTATAATTTTGTAAAAAACTATGAATATAAATCTATTTTTTGACGGTTTTCAAGAAAACGTATATGTACTGTTTTCTAAATAATTCGTTATTTACAACTTTTTAAGTTTATAATGCTTTGTCAGATGCATAATATACTATAATTAAGATAGTCATTAAACTATATCTTATAGTGTTTGTTCTTAAAAGAAAAAAAAATTGTGAGAGCCAACAAATAAGTTCCTAAAGTATTTTTTTTTTAGTTTTTTTAGTTGTTTTTTTATCATCTACTTTTAACGGTGAAATGCGCTACAACTTACAGTAAATACACAGAACCATTTGATTTAACATGAAAAGTTGGTATTATAGACAATTATTGATCATTTTTGGTGCTTATATTTAATTAGATAATTAAGAATAGATAATTAAGAATAGATATTAATATCAATATACACATTTTAGGTATTAGGTAACAGTGTGTACATACCAAAAAGTAATAAGCTGATCATCAAAATTCAAATTGATAATCGGTGGGCTCGGTATACTGCGTCGTACAACTTGGCAACGTTTTACTAAATTTCGACAGGAAACGTATCATTTTTTGGGTTCAAAATAATACCTTTTGTCACACAGTGTCAGTCATAACCGTGTTGCAAAAAAGGTAAAGCGTCCGCAATCGTGTTTCACCCAAAGTTCTATGTCACTAATGTTGGTGTGTTTATTTTGGTTTGATCATTAGGTACTCAACAGTAAAACACAATTTACACTATATAATAATTATATGTACCTACTTATCTATATATGTCTACATATATTAGGTGTATACTGTATAAGTATATAATACATTCATATATAGGTACACAATAATAAGTGACTTTAGTCTTTAATAAGTCATCGTTTCAAAACCATAGGTATACGACTTTTACCATTGGTACTTAGTGATAAATGTACCTATTATTATTTTTTTAATATTGTAATACCTATCTATCCAATACGTAATTATTACTTCTATGGAGCGTACCTATAATTTAGGTTGCTTTGTACTTCATATAATATAAATATATTATAATATATGATGCACCTTTTGGACAATATTTTGAAAAACAATATGCTCCATTTGTTGTTATATAGGCAATAATAATATTTTATTATATTATCATATAATTAAAAAATAATTATTTATAGAAGGGAAAAATTATGATACTTCAAAACTTAAGGTTAAGACTTTAAGAGGCCTCTATGATGAGAAAATTTGAATTGTGACCTTGTGGATCATTATTTTTGATCATCGGTTGATGAACAAATAATATATGTCATAAAGTTACGATTATAGGTATAATACTTTGTATAATCATTTAAACAATAAAATTAGGACTAGGTAGGTATATTTAATTGAACGCACTGATTTACTTTGTAAAATAATATATTTTGTTTATTACATATATATATATATTGGAAGACAATAAATTAAATTATTTATATTATGTATATATATACATATTACATAAAAATACACGAATAAGGTTTTTACATATCATTAAAAGAAATGAACTTGGACTTTTGTTTTCGTAATGAAAAAAAACTCGCAAGAAAAAAAAGAGCAAAATTCCATCAAGTTATCGTCATCGGTATGAAAAATTATCGGAAACGGTTATTACCATTTGTTGTAACCGTAGCCAGTGGATTGTGGGTATGAGCTGTATCCCTTGTTATAACCGCTGTAACCGGTGTAACCATGGGCGCCGTAGTTGTCGTTGTCGTAGTTGTTGTGACCATAACCGGAGCTGTACGATCCTGGGTAGTTGTAGCTGTTACTGTACGAGTAAGCCGACGGGTATTTGTTGTAGCCCTGGTTGTATCCCTGGTCGTATCCACCGTAGTACTGGTTGTTACCGTAACCACTGCTCGGGTACTTGCTGTAGCCGCTGTTGTAACCGTTTCCGTAGCCGCTTCCGTAGCCGCTTCCGTAGCCGTTTCCGTAGCCGGAAGAGTAGCCGCCGGTGTATGCGGATGATGGATAGCTGCTGTACGATGGGTAACTGCTGTAGCCTCCACTGTAGGTGGACGGGTAGCTGTTGTAACCGCTGTTGTATCCACTGCTGTAGCCAGTTGGGTAACTGTTGTAACCGCCCGAGAACGCTATAATAATGCGAAAAAACCAAACACGTCAAGTACAATAAAAATTGTCGTCATACAAAGTATATTGCGGAAAGTAGATGTATATAATATTACGGTGGGATAATAGTATAATCATGATTTCGATCGGATGAGCGGTGGACAACATAATAATGATATCATTAAATTAAATTATGTGTAGTTGTCACCGGTAACACGAGTTGAACTCGTCGAGGTTTCTCATTGTTAAAACGATAATAGTGGAAAAAAAAAATATGAACGAAATACAAACACACGCGCCTATTACAAAACCCACGAAGGTCGCTCGGATGGTCTTAGAAGTAATCTTAAAAGACACGGTCCCGTAGTCATCACGGACGTTCACACACGTGTTGCTATACTGCAGGCGCACGCAACACACGGCGCGGACAGCAGATTCCTCACGCAGGAAAACCGCGTCCGGTTTGGGGTTTTTCTGTTGTTTTCCTTACGTAGGTATTGGACAATAATTCAGCGAAGGATACGCGTTGATGTAAGTGCGTGTGGTTATATATATTATATATATTTATATATAATATTGTGTTTGCGTTTAATTTTGTTTAAACACGACGTGTGTGAGCGTATTTCGTGATGGCCGTCGCAGGTAAGTGCAATAGAACTGTCGTCGGTCCGTGTAGGTACGCCTTACATATAGTAGGTACGTAAATTGGAACCTTGGAGGACTGGAGACGATGTTTGTAACAATAATATCAGGACGAACATTTATGAAACCTTTACTATAACGATGAGTGCAGTTTTATCTCTGGTTTCGATTTTCCGCGACAACTGGTATTCCTCGGGGTTTGGCGAAAACTATGCGAATCGTAATGAAGTATTATTAATTAACTGCGATCACTATACAGTTTTTAAAAATTGCAGCCGATGCCATTCAAAAAGTCTTCGACGGATTTCGAAGTTGTATAGCACCCCCAAAATATTATGACGAGTGCGTATTGGAGGCTTTGAATCATTGTATATACCGTATACTAAGATAGATTTGCAAGAATGGTTATCCATCAAAACAACAATACTGACTCAATATTGTTGAGAAATGACAGAGACGTTATGTAATAAAAACTCAAACGAGAAAGAAGTGAATAATATATACACAAAACCTAACTAAACTAATGTAATACCTATATTTTATTTTGAAAAATTTAGATTTTTTCGTGTTTGTCGACACGTGGTTTTCTTGAATTTATACGATCGTATCATAATAAATGATTATTTTAATATTCTTAAAGTCATAACACTTTGTGAATATAATATTGTATTGAAAAAATTTGCGAAAAAGTTTAGATACCTCTCTTAAGTGAATACAAACAAATTGTATGTAAAATAAACGTATAATTAAATTTGTGTCTTTGAAAATAGTTTAAATTTTAATAATAAGATACGATATAACTTAAATAAAAGACTTGGAATAAAACTAGGTATCAACAAAATGAGAGACATCAACCGAAAAATATAATTATATATTATAAATAATAGGTCTTTTGAGAAAATACGTTTAATCTTTATAGTTTAAAGATTTCATGTCTACTTACATCGTCCGGTGGCTGCTGGAGTCAGATCGGATTTATCTGATCGTTTCTCGACGACTTTGGTTTCTTTTTTGGCTTCTTCGCTTTTAGCTAGAGCTACGGCCACAGCCAGCACGACGAACACCTATAATAGAGTAGAACAGAAATGATGTTGAGAATGCCGAAGTATATAATATATAACATTGTATACTGCAGTGTTAACTTGGCGCAGCTATTGTAATCGTAACAATCATTGAAAACTTATAAAATATAATATATTTTATAAGTTTTCAATGATTTTCTATAGTATAGAGATCGATATATTTATAGACGTTGAAATACGCGTCTATAAGAGCCCGAGTGTCTACAATAGCGACTGTACACCTAACATATTGCAGAAATATAGTATATAAACACTCACTTTGACGAAGGTATTCATGGTGGTTTGCGATTTGTTGTGTGTCAGCTGTAGAATTCGATGATCTGCAGTGATGAGGAGACGGATTCGTTGTGCTGAAGAGTTCTACCGATCCAGCTTATATACGCGAGCCGGCCGGCGACCCCACCCGTATGGATAACCCTGGACTTTATGGATTGCGGTTCCGCGCACCATGTTTCGGGTACCCGCCGCAGACACGAGATAAGTATTGTGTGTCCGTGTGCGTGTTTGCGTTTGTTTGTGTGCGTGAGAGGAAGAAAGGAAGAAAAAAACAAACAAAAAAAAAAAAACGAACGTGATTTATTTAAATAATATACGTTATATTATACATATATATATATATATATTTTTAATGCTGAAGGTCGTGAGAGAATTTTTTCCCTGTAAAAAAAATTTCAAGAAAAAATACGGGTGTATAATAATATTATGTAATATTTTAATATTTTAAAAGATTATTATGTTATTATTGGGTCATATATATTCAATTCGATCGACGCCGAATCTCGCAGTGGATTCGTGCGTTAGCTGACGAATCTGTATTGGGATGTCGTTGAAACGTTTTCAGTCGGATTTTTTCATTTGGATTACTAATATGGCAATGCAATAATAAATTATATTTTGTCAGTTCGATTAAAATAATACTTATTATATATATTATATTAAGTTATAAATTCATCTATGTTCCATCGCAGCGTTAAAGTTACCGTCTTATAGTTGGAGTGAGGTGGTCCTCAATATAAAATTATACGATGAACGTATGTGGTATGTCTGATATTATATTCTGTATAGAAATATTTCAGAATATACAGAATCGCCTATTAAATGATATCATGTAGACTATACTAAACTACTATTGCTTAACAAAAAATGGGGCATGAGGCATTGGACATTGGTTAGTGTTGCTGAGGGATGTCAGGACGGAATGATTCGTATATATTATATAATATGATCCAGTTAGGTATATCGTGTATTCATGTGATTCAACCAGTATAAGTAATACAATATTATTATATTGTATAATAGTTGTAAATTAGTGGCGTATTTAGTATTTTTTGTAGGGGGTGGATGACAAGAATTTTAGCTTAAAGATTACGATGTAATAATTATAATATAATAATAGACATGTATTTAAAGAGCCAGTTGGGCGAATTTGTCCCCATATCCACCCCTGTAAATACGACCCTGTTGTAAATTAATTAAATTAATTTTATTATCATGACAATTAGGAAAATTAGAAATAATGTTCTGTTTGATAATAACTCTGCCCCGTTTGTGAATTCAGTTCTCCCTAATGTTGTCATATTGACTTCAAGCCTTCACCAATATTTTAGAACTTAATTTTAAGTATTTGGAACCTAAAAATTCTGAATTTTCTGAATTTTTAACTTAGTACTTAAAAAAAAAAAAACATGTAATGTATTTATACCTAAATTAAGTTTAAAAATTTAAAAGTATGAATGTATGTAAATAAAATATAAATAAAAAGAATGGGGTAACACAATTCTCTATGGCATAAAATAAAATGTTGGCCTAAGAGGAAAATGTTCTGAAGACCCGAGACTCGAGAACAATGACCATAATAATAGATGAAGTGCAATAGCTTAAAGGCACATTATACTATAGCTTATAGTTAAAATATATCCTAAAAGTCAAAAATGTATTGTAAGCAATTACGATTCTTTTTCTTTAATAATGTTTAGTAATCTATGTTAATTACTATGAACACAAATTAATTTTTAAGCTAATCCTAATTGTAAAACATAGATTTCTTATTACAACATTTTAATTATGTTTATATTAGTTTTGATACGTAGGTATTTTGAACCTATTTTTCCGAACTCGGAGAAAACAATTTTAAAATTAAAATAAATAAATATTTTATGGATATGAGAATATATTCAATATACCTAATATTTTTACTAGCTAGTAGCTTGAATCCTGAAATATATATTATTCTAAAGATAATCAAAAATTATTAATTGGGACTATGGATCTAATAACTTAGATAAAAGAAACCAAATTCTGAAAAATACCATCAATAGCTTAAAAAAAAAATAAATCATCAAAAAAATAAAAACTGACAAAAATTGCAAAATAAAAGTTGAAAAATCGTTATTATTATATAAATAATTAAAATGTTATATTACTTACATGAATAATTTGTTATATAATTAGCTAAAAAAAATGAATTTCACTTCTAGTAATTAATATAATTTTGTATAACATTAAAAAATAAAAATAATCATGATGGTTATATAAAATAATTTTTGACTGTTGATTGTTGAAAATTGTAATATCTTTTAATCATAGCATCGTAGCAGAGGTGCTAACATGCTTTTAACTGTTACACTTCATTTATTATTACTTATGAACATTGGAGGGGTTTCCAGAATATTTTACTTTTGGGGCAACATTTTATTTTACGCCATAGAATTGTGCTATTCATTTTAGATTCTGAGTGGAGCGAGGAAGTTAGTGGTTTTACAATGGTGTTTATTTTTTTTGTTTCCTGTATACACAATTTCTACCAGAAGGAGTTCTTCTATTTCGACATATAGTACCTTATCTTTTAGCAAATTGGATCAAGATGGTACTTTAGAGAGGTCATTTTTCGATTTTATCAATAGTTATTTAATGCCAATGTGAAAACCACCGAAAAATTACGAAAAACCGCTAAAAATTGGATTTAAATTTCTAACGCTTTGTTTATTACCATAGAAACGAATAAAAAATAATGATAATATAATATTAATTCAATTTACATGATATAATAACTAATAACAATATAAAATATCCAGACTGACAAACCGTCTCTGCTCAGAATCGTTTTTCTTATACAATTATATTATATCATTGAATTCAAGTTTAATACAATCCATTATACAATGACCCACTTGTAACCTACTGTACAGCAGAGCGACATCCACTTACCCGCTTTTTTCATATAGTTTACTTAAATAGGTACATCAATATATTTAAATTTTAAAACTTATTTAGGTATATAGTTAAATGTAATTTAGGTATACATAGAATGTATTTTTGTTTTTTTACAGTATCGAGTTCCAAATTTGAAAAACTTGCTTCCAAGTAGCTCCAATTAAGTTCCAAAATATTACTGAATGTATTAAGTAATTAAAACAATGTAGGGAGCCATGTAAACTACGCTGCCTTTACCAAACTTATTATTTTTTTTTCGAGAAATTTTTTCGAGCTCCATATTCAGAAAACTAGATTTCAAATAGTCAATTAAGCTTCAAAATATCGGTGAAGGTTTGAAGTAGATATGAGTATATGTCAATATGAAGAGGCTGACTTCACGCAACTCTATCTGTCTCAAACAAATTAACTCTCCGCATTTTGACATGACGTATACTAATTACTAATCAGTCGTTATAAATTGTTTTTGATACTAATTTTTTTTTATAAAAATCAATACTATTGATAGTACCTATTGACAACCATGTCAGTGAAAGTAGCAATGGCGTGATGGACGTTATAGACAATAAGTATATTTTATATATGTATACGAATACGAAATATTAATAAACAATCCCGAAAAAAATGGACAAATAGATAAATACAATAACAAGAAGAATATTATGTTTATATATTTGACCAAGTATCTTATAATATTTCATTTAAATGAATAGGTATTGAATGCATGTTATTACAAAAAAGATAGAAAATATAATATTGGTGTTTAAATTGCCTATTAACAGAAGGTAAGCATAATTTTAACTAATGGTTTATTTGAAGTATAGTTAGTATAATATGAGCCTGAATACAAAATTAGTTCTATGACCTAGTATTAAATATAATGCAACAATAATGACGCATAACTGCGGCAACTAAACGGCATCCCGTCAGAGTGAAAAAAATAATAAATAGATAGGTAAACCAGAAATTAGTGTATAATATATTTTCAAAAAACTAAATCCTTCAAATTAGAATGATATGTTTTTGTTCCTTATTACATGGCAGTCCGATCCTATCATAATGTACCTATAGTAATGTGTGTGTGCACACGACTACACGAGTGTGTGATATGCCTTCAGGAATTATGTAAAACATCTATTTTAATCATGCATTTGGTCGATTATCATAGACACGATTATAATTTAGTTGTGCAATTTTTCTCATTTCATTCCTTGCTAATAACGCGCAACCATCAATTATACATTATCGGTATAAAATATTTAATTAATATTGTATTATTGTATAATGTTAAATGTATATTATGATATTTTAGTACGGTGATGGACTGTAAATGAGGTGTAGACTTTGTATTATATACATATACATAAATCTATATGTATACATATATACATATTATTTTATTATACTCGTATAGTACGGTACGGTATAGCGGGTATTGCATATTATACTTCACTCGTACGTATTAGGTATATAAAAATTAAAAATACACGTTATCTGTGGTTTATTCTTTGAGTACCTATATATTGCACAAGCGAAAAAACACCCGATGATTCAAAAATTAAAATAAATGTATTATAGTATGTATGGTTTTTTTATTTTGCATATATATTATATATATAGCCACTGTAGTGACCTTTACAAAACGCAACATTATTGGCGAGTGATAATTAGTGAATAGTTTTTAACCTATGAAACCGCTGATAAATCAAAGATTTATATTATGCAGCATTTCCTCAAATTCGTCGCAAACGACTAACGAGTCACCTACCTTAGCCCGCGCCCACTGCAATATTGTGATTTTATAATATTATCATTGTTGCAAAGCGTGAATCGAATCGGAAGACTGCAGTGTATATATGTTTATAGGTAGGTGCATAATAATAATAATAATGCTTTATTACTGTATGTAATGTTAAGTATTTAAATACCAACGTCTGATATAGTATATACAGTGTGTCTCATCATGTTTGTCCTCCTATATATGCCCACTAGCCCTATACTAATATAATAATATATATTTATGTTACCTACTCTATACCCGCCACCTACTTACTTACTTTAACAACTCACACAAGTACACAGCTAGACGAATACATACTAATGACAGTTTGACTTTTGAAATATATTTATAGTAAGGCAACCTCAGATATTTGAGGAACTCGAACTTTGAGTTTAGATTAGGTAACCCGAAAAAGATGGTTATAATTATAGTTTTAGCTCGTGACTTACACTGCAGGTTTTTAGTCTAATACTCGGCCTACACACTATATAGTTTGTGGGTTTAAAACGTGATTTACAATTCTTCATGGCAAAATGTGGGACCAACAAAATTCAAGCATTTTAAGCTACCATCAGAATTTCATTGTTTTTGGTTTCTTATATGCGAGACAGCAGGTATAATTACATAAAACGCCGCTGATTATTTCACGCTGCACGCTATAGCCTATAGTTATTATATTATTATCCGATATTAAATAACAATGTTTTAAGTATTGTACACATATAATTTCATCTTTGAATAATGGTAGTTGTCTTTCCAATTTCCAAACGCAAAACGAAAAACCAACATTTCATACGCATATAGTTAACACAAGATTCGATAAATAGGTAAATACAGAATTACAATATACGCTCACGACAGTGCTCACTCAATTGTATCACAATAATGATTAAATTATGTTGAGTAAAAAAAAAAAACTTATATAGTAATACATCTAAAATAAGAATCCCCAGTGGTGCATATAATGAAGGTCCCTTTATATGCTAATACGTTTATACTTAGTTGTATAGGTCACTCAATTTGATCGATGAATCGATATGATGCGTAGGTAGATCGCATATATCTTACCATTACCAACGTATTATAATAATTTATTACTGCTTGGCACTCTAATACAGTAATAGTTTTCAAAAATCATAGACTATTAATTTGAGAAATGTATGAATTGACCGAGACAAACGCTGAGGGACATCATGTACAACGTCTAACGGCCGATCGCTGTTGATTTGTCTGTACATTTATATGTAAAATCAGAATATTAATAATTATTAAGTTGAAACATAGAGCTACAGTTTAAGATGAAAATGTATAAGTGTTTAGGTTAGAGAGGTCATAGTGAGCAACTATTCTTCCAATTTTAATCTTCTTGCCAATGATAATATGGTATGTCACAATTCGGCTTCACACCATGTTAATAGTTGTACACTTGTACGTATATAGGTAATTTATTTTAATATTAATTAGATATCTAGATATTTATTACTAAACATTTATGCTTACAACCTTAAGTTGATCATAAGTGACTTATAATAATAAATACTAATTTTATTATCTATATAATTTTGGCATGTTTATTCAACATTATTTATTATTTATACTAATTAGTAGGGAATTATGACATTTGGTGCACTTAATACTAATTACACTGACGTACTTCAGTAAGCCGATCTTCAGAATATTATTACATTCTCGGTAACTAGGTACGATTGTATAATTATGTTTGTCAAATAACCTAACCTATCTTAACCTGACCACTGACCACCCCCGATGTATAGATTTATGGTTATTTTTAAGGGTACTGCATAAGAAAAGGATATCTCGCACATAGTCACCTATTTAATACATAATACTATGAATGTAATATGTGTATACGTTTTTTAGACTCTATTGTCACCCAACTGTATATGGCAGACAACGGAATGGATTAAAAGATTGCAGGACACTACATAATAGTTCCTGCGCCGTATACGCGCCGTGAGTATTATATTATTCGTACACAAGTGTTTGTAGCAAAGAATAGAAACAACGGTTTGCCCCCGCGGTGATGGCGATCTAGAGGCCATGTATGATAGGCCTTATGGGACACAATATAATATCGTACGTTTAATAACAGGTATGTTTGACTCGAGTAAGTCTGTGCACATGGACACTGTTTCATACAAACACAATATCATATTGTACCTATATAGATGTCTTATTGTGCGTGTAACATTGGAAAAGTTGGACGGGATGAATTAATACATTTTGTCGTATTCGATGTAGGTAAAAAAAAAAAGAACAATTACGATTTTTAATCGTGTATATTGCGCATAGGTACCTAATGCACCTAATACTTATTCAGCCGTTACTCGTTTTTAATATCGCTGTCCATAAGGTCATAAGCACTAAGCAGTCGATGTTGGTAGGCACCTACTTAGAATTTGATAACAAATTATAAAACAAATTAATATATTTTATTAATTTTTATTGTCCAGATGTTATTTACGATCAGTAGACGTAATACATTAGAATAATAGTTAACGATATCTTAAATATATTAATTTTTACAATAGTTGTAGTGAAAAATTATTTTTTTTCCCGTTAATGTAATTTCTTTTTAATTTTTAGTAATGAATACTTCGATGTTTTTAATTAGAATAAAAGTAATATTTGATTAATACATTTTCATTAAATAATTAAATTATAGTTATGAACTTATGATTTATGATTTATGAGGATTATGACGAATTCCGACAAAGCTACAGAGGTGAGATATTATCATATTTTTTAAATATAATCTACCTACCTTTATGAAATATGAATACTTATTACATAATTATATTACATTGAGGATAGTATATAGAAATAAATATTTCTCCAATTATTTTGACTTTATATTAGGTATCACGTTTTTAGAAACAGAAATGCACGCAATTTATTGAACTTGTGATGACGTAGTTACATTACCTTTTTGTATTCGAGGGGAGGGCTCTAAACCTAAAAGTAACCTCGTTTGAACGATTAAATGTAATGAGTTGTTTATCAGAGAAATAATAAGGACGATTAATATCAGTTTTTAGTTCGTGGGACGTAGGTTTGTTGTACTTATACGTTTCACGGGGCACTGTTTTATATATTTAAAATATTACTTGTCGATTCAAAAAAGATTATTAACGCCGATGTTATGCAATAATCAGCGTGCGTGTGTCTTGTTACATAAAGTATATTATAATATATAAGTTGCACCTAATAACATTTTGTAATATTTGATGTCAACATAATTGTTCTAGACGAAGGAAAATCTCTGAAGGAAGATATTTATAAATAATTATAATAATAATGTATTATATCAATCAAATTGCAATCCACCTTCGTGACGATCAGGGACGCTGCGAAAATCGGTATTCAAGTATAAAGTGTGTACAGTGTACCTATATAGTTAAATCATTATTTGTATAAAATCCAAGAAAGTGTAAGACGAAATATCACTGCTTACACAATATAAAACTATACGTCTATACATAGATACACACTTCAGCAAAGTATTCGATACCAACCGTTCATAATTTTTTCTATGTGTCAATATTTATATTTATATATCATAAATGTCATTATATAATATATAGCAAACATACCATGTGACACTGTGATCAATACAATATGCGCCCAACATTACCTATAATAGTACCTAAGTTATAACTTGTAAGCCAGCGGCGTATCAAATCGTAACTATAAATATTTTGTTGTACCTACGGCTAATAACGAATAGTATTATACACACTGTCGGTGACAAATTTTGTTAATTATATACATGTCTTAAGTTATAAACCACAAACGCATTATATGTACATTTATATATACTATTATTATTATTATTATATGTGGTCGACGGTCAGTGTGGTCAATGTGTATGTTTTGGCAAGGTCCAATATTACAACAGAGTCGCCTACTCACAACATTGAAGCGCTATTAAAAATCATTACAATCTCTTATTTCAACAATAAACTTTATAGCTACTTCCGAAAATTCGGTTCATACCAAGCTATAAATAACATATTTGATATAGAACTAATGTAGCTATTATACATATAATGCGAATACTTACATGACATATAAACGTTTGATGTGTACCTACACGTTAATTTACTGATCACTAAATCAATCAATTCCATTATCGTTTATAGTTTACACAAATCGCTTGCTCACAATAATTTATAACATATTTTGTCAAACTACAATAACTACCATAAAATCGACTAAATATATTTTTAAGAAACCAAGTACTTAACAATAATTTGTAATGAGTTCACATCGATAAATTATTGATAGAATATTTTTTTTCTGATTTCACACTGGTACCTATTTTGATTATAATTTCGTATTTTTCGAGTAGAATGACTAGGTATTTAATTGTTGCTTAAAAATTGAATATCACAACACAGCATAATTGTTCTAACAATTTTATACCAAGGTGAATAAATAGGGAGAAGACTTCTGAGAGCTCGGTCTTGGTGTCTTTGTACTTATCTATTTGTATCTATTATATTAAAAATATTTATAAACACATAGGTATAAATAGTTTATTTCTATGAAAACTGAATAACTCCACTGTTGGAATTAATCAATAAGATTTAATAACTTAATAGTACCTTTCTTAATAATTAAAAATATGCAAGCACCAATAGTTAAGCTTTATCACATATAATTTAGATTTAATCGTTATTATATTATGAATGGCCGCAATGCCATTATGCCGACGAGGTGTATGAACTTAAATAATGTAAATCAAAAAGCTCGCGAATGGTACTCGTGGATGTAAAGGAACTATACCAAAACATGTTTAGGTAAGTAGCTATTGGCTATTTCTGATGCGGAAAATAAGTTAACTTTCCTAAATGATTTAATTACAACAGTACTCACTACTTACTTCAATAGTTAATCTGGACTGCCGCATCGCCCTCATCACATCATGGACATAATTCTCAAGTCTAAAATAAACAGTCTTTCCCGGGGCTGCTATTTCAGTTTTGAAATAGGGCTACCAAATTTTTTATCAGGCCACACTTATAACTTATAACAATGCAAATTGAAATGTTGAAGTTATTTCTAACCTTACTAGGGATGAAAAATAAATCTACAAAAAGACTATAATAATGAAAATAGAACCCTATGCTCCCACTAGAACTTGCACTTCTTTTAAATTACAGTATAGTAATCAGCAAGATACTTTTTTTGTATTTAATATACCGTTATGTAATCTAGATTACACTGTAATTTATAACCCTAATTGAAACATTTAATAATAACACCTGAACTTAAAAATATTAGCGTTAATATTTCAAAGTGATAAAAGTATAATATCGCATTATTTATAAATAATTTGTATATTACATTAATTAATTAATTCAATTGAACTGATACATCGGCGCCAGAATAAATTTGAGGCAGGCAAAGTACGGAGAAAAATAGGGCCACCAATGTGTACCCTACGATACTCCAAACAGCGCCCCTGGTCTTTCCTAATGCACTTTTTGTCCGAGTTGTCAGATAATACGGACAAAAGCGTCTATGCCAGATTTGTTTTATTAAGTGGTAGGTAACTATACAGTTGTAGTCAGTAATATTATGTTGTTTTATAATATAATGAAATATTTACATAGGCTGTGTGTAGGGGCCATATAGTAATATACTGTATTGACTAATAGAGGCCAATGTCCCTCTAGGCCTTAGTTAAAAAAATTAATTAATATATTACTATACGAGTATATAATATAATTTGTAGTACCTATAGGTAAAAAACGCACTTTATACATTTCAGTCATTACATATGTATTAGGTATATTGCATCGGTGAAATTTGAATTGGTTGGATTTAGTGTTAATAATCTGAAGTAGGTATTATATCTAGGATCTAGCGTAACGACCTGGGAATTATTATATCGTATAAAAAAACTGCCCAAATCAGTGCCCCAAATATACAGTAT
This sequence comes from Macrosiphum rosae, assembly GCA_016617965.1. Classification (NCBI taxonomy): domain Eukaryota; kingdom Metazoa; phylum Arthropoda; class Insecta; order Hemiptera; family Aphididae; genus Macrosiphum; species Macrosiphum rosae. The sequence goes on from WHPZ01567445.1 coordinate 31,139, forward strand.
TTTATGATGTCGAATTATTATGATCAACATAATATACCTGTTAATGATGTTGTTACCTACACCGCCGTCGCTAAGTCATTGTACTATTTCAGAGTTTCACACCTTAGTTGTGTACCTATACAGTCATATTTACCACGTAAGAGCTAGCATAGATAAATATAGGTATACTTCTTGAATTTTCCCGTGCCCCGTTCCCTTTACGACACTTTGTTGTACATCTAAACACGGAGGTCTAATAGGTTGGCAAAGCTAGAGTAAAATAAATTGATAACGTCGGTCGTCGGGTTGTAAAAAAACAACAGACAAACAAATAAAATAGGATTTAAAAACGTTTAGCATTCCTACGCGATTCTATGAAATCATAACCGAATGCGACGGAAATGTATACAGGCGGTGATAATATCAAAAAATCAATGGCTGCATCACGGATGTGTGTTGATATATAGGCCTATAAAAACTCCCAAAACCGATTAGATTATATTATATAGGAGTATGCCTAATTTAGAACGAGTTCAGGACATTCGACAACAAGGTCTACAGGTTTTTTTTTAAAGATGAAAAAGATGTGAGAGCCACGCACAAAGACAACACCGAAATACATGACTGTATACCCACGGTCACGTTGAAAAAATGTGGAAAAACACAGTCGATGGATACTACAGGTGGCAGAAACACTTATGGCAATAGTCATCATACTTAAAAATAAAAAATATACACTTTAACACATAAGTATTGAAATAAACGTGTTTGTAAAAGTAACAACTGCAATTCGAATGTATATTACTCGTATAATATGTACCTATATAGAGTATAAGCGCGCGGTATACCGAAACGAACCGTAATTGAGTACAACACGTACCTACCTATATACTTTACTTAAAATATAATATGACCAATGTACCTGCCAGTAATTATTTAGATTATTCATCATGCGGAGATGTTTGTCCGTTTAATAGTATGTAATGAGACCCAATAATTCGTGTTATAATGGAACACGTCAAAAGACAATGAGCGTTCGCGGACAGTGGGTTGATCCTTGACCAACTTGTACAGATCCACACGCGTATTTTAATTTTCACGCAGTCTAGATCGGTCTGATGTAAGGCAAAAAGTAACCGCACGGGAGTTTGTGTATATTATTTTCACAAACACCCACAAGTTCACAGGCTGTAATAATATAATAACATATATCATACAACATAATGTATACCTACCATAAAACGTATTATAATAAAAAAAACAACATAATAATAACGTATTATAATAAATAATTATTTATGTGTGACTATATTTATATACTTTGGCGTGGAACCTACTGCAGTATAGGTCGGACCGGTCGTGACTATTGTTAAGGTTGTTGAATTTAAATGTGATATTTTTTTTTAGTTTATTGTTCTGCGTGTGTTATTCTCGGGCCATCGCAGAGTCAGTCTGATCAGATCCCTCAGGCCGACGTCTATACAACATGAAATACAGTCCGGAAACGATGATAAATATAATTATTGTAAGGTGGATAAATAAAATAAGTGACACGAAAAATGTTACGTATTTCACCATGTATAGACGTAGAGAGCCTTTAAATTATAAAGGCTCTCTACATAGACGTATTCGTTATTATAATCGTAAAACACAAACAGGATACTACGGAGCAGTTTACAGATACCTAGGCTTTGGTTGGCTAAACGCGGGATGGTGGTATTTTGGATGATTTTCAATAAATGATCTCAAGTGTGGGTCTCTAGTGTTCTGAACCTTGGTCATTGTTTGCGTTGACACGGTAGAAAAATTATTCGGTGATTGTCCGTACTACGTAGGAGCTATATAGAGTATAGGCAGTATGTTATTAAAAAATACGGGAAATAATACAGAATAGAGAAAATTCATATTATTGCTTTTCGAGTAAAAATAAAGTGTACGAAGAATTGGTATTCCTGATAAAAATTATTTATCATCATACAGCTTTATGCATTTTTTTCCAATACGTACAAATAGATAGTAAAATTAATATTTTATGATTATGGTTCACCACCAAAAACCTGGACAGAATTTGTATCTAATTCAGAACGAACAACACATTTTTGCCAATCGCTTGACCTAAAACTAAACCTTATTCTATCCACCAAAATATTTATTTATTTAATTATCTATTATTGAAATAATAGAACAATAGAACACACAAAATCTATACAAATTATTGCACAAAATAAGTATATAAGATAAGGGCTATAAATAACATGAATACATGCATAAGAAACCACCCATTAGTGCCACTTGGCGTGGTGTTTTATTTGGGTAATTGAGGAGAGATATTTTTAATTTAAATGGTCACGACACCATTTCATTTTGAGTCTGCGTTGTGGGTTTCCAGGAAGTGTGAAGGTATTAGTATAAGTCTTTTATTAGTGGGTTTGGGTGATTTTCTAGTCTGTCAAAAAACCATTTGTAGAATAATTCCGCTTAAGCCCTAACAGGTTGGATACCTAGATCTTGGTGGAGGGTTATATTAGAGACAAAGAAGGGAGCGTTGGTGATTTTTCTAAGAGTAATATTCTGAAATACTTAAATTTTGTTTAAGTTCGATTTTTTAGCTAATCCCCAGAGTTGTAGCCCATATGCCCATATATAGGCTTTAGCCTTCAGGAGAGTTTAGTATATTAAGAATTTGGTTTTTAAGCTACTAAATTTATTTTTTGATACTAACGATTTTATTGATTTTGATTGAGCGTTAAGGATTAATATTTTAGCTTTTATACACCGAAATATTTCATATTAAAATATTAGCGATTAACATGAACCGACATTTTTAAGAGTAACATAAATCACCAGGCATATATATTACATAAAAGGGATTATAACTTAAAACAACTCACAGTTTATAAAATACAAAGAGTAAATATTCGAAAATGTACAGTCGCACACTCACACATAAATTAAATAGTAGTTTTAAAGTCTGAACTATCATAAACAACCGGAAAATTATATGTTTGTCTTCCGTGTCTGTAAATGGTAAATCTTTTATTGTTTAATCATATATTTTAATTTTTAAATAATTATTGCAAAAATATATATTATCCATTGAGAATAATCGATCGGGATGTGGGTAGCGTAGTGGCCTTGGAGCAAAAGTAATTAAACGTTTAGTAAAAATATCAATTTTTCTTAATTTTCCTGAAATATTTATTGTAATTTCAAAATAGTTTTACACCCAATCATAGATATAATATGTTATGAGTAGTACCTACCTAATTATATAATTATAGTGCGTATATAATAAATCATAAATGTTTGTTTACTGTAGTTTTATTTTTCTATTGTCCTATTAATCACACGTTATATTTACTATGTTTAATCTAATGGTTTTTCTGCACGATATTTTTAGTATATAATTATAGTCACTTGCATAATATAATAGTATAAAATATTAATTGAACTAATTAACTTTTTTTTCATTTTTGTGTGAGGTATATATATTAAATTTTAAACGATAAATGAAGCAAATTATATTAATTGTTTTATACTCTTTGCTACATCATACAAAAAATAATGATTGATGCAACTACAAGTAAATAATAACATGCAATTTACTAATTTCTAGTTTAAAATTTAAAATTTAAACATATAGATGGGTATACCAATATGATAATATCTACTATCGTGAAAATGCACGAACCCGTGATTTGTATTTGTCTTTAAGGGATACAATTTCACTTGAACTCAAAGGTTTATATATTCAAAATTTGAAGCTATCGCAAGTAAGATTTTTAATGTTAATCTATGCAAAATAATTATCATGATACACGAATTTACTATTGTTTTTGTAAATTAGCTACCATGTGTATATTTTCAAGCTAAGTAGTGGAAATGAAAACATTTTTCAACGTTTTAAGAAAATAACTGTTGATTTAAATTTATACTAATTACTTACAACATTCATCAAATACATAGCAAATTTTAATATCTCTAAGAACCTATGACAATTTGCTGCTGTTAAAAATGTTATTTAGACTCCTAGGTATCTACATTATGTTCAACTATTATAATATAGGTAACGTTCTTAACGTTATTTTATCTACAAACATATAGGGACAGTTGCTGCGTTAGTAATTATAGTATAATTGTTATGTTTGGTTAAGTTTATTTAACTAAATTTAGTTCTTACAAATATTTTACACTTTTTAATCATAATTAAAATAATATAAGTTCCAGACCAACTATTGCAAACGAACGTCATTAATTAGTTTGTCCGTTGATTTTGTAATCAAACAATTAAATAGGTCAATATCATTAGGAACTAGGTGACCATACGCTTATTAAGAATTACAAGCAGTGTTTAAATTAAGTTTTAAGTTTCAAGTGTAAACAAATATTTATAGATATGGATATCAAATAAATTAAAAAAAAAATAAATACAAGTTTTAACTGATCAAAAATCATTTTAAATAGGAACATTTTTGTTTTTAACGTTTAGTAAATATAAACATTAAATTATGAATAAATGTTAAGTATTTTTCTGATATGACTGTCTTTACAACTTATTTTTAAGCAAAACTGATATTGTTATTATTTATTAACCATTTATGGTTAGTATCGGAAATATGACGCATTGTTTAATGAGTTTAGCGTTATAATAATATTTAACATAATATCTTAGTATCTTAATCATTGATACATAATTCCATGTCTGAATCGAATGACGATCATCATTGCGATAAAAGGCGAAATGGAAAGTTTATACATGCACCTATATAACAGGTAAAACCATAAATTGGTTAGAGTTTGTCGTTTACCCATCATTATTTTGCTAATATTAGTATTTAATTGTTAAGCCTACAAGTAAAAAGTTTGAGCAGTTGTTTCGTGGTTTTAACAATACAACAATATAGTAAGTATTAGTTTAATAAGGTGAAATACTGAAATTAACGGAGGATACACCAATAAGTAATGAGTATCGGATTTATTATTTTATAGATTAGTAATATATTATTTATTAAACTATTAGGTAATGATATTATGTCTATTTTTATTTTTTATGTACCTACTAAGGTAAAAAAAAATATAAACCGATGTAGGCAGGACGCAGGTACATTAATTGATCATTACTCATTATAGTTACCTGTAACGTGTAGGTATATAAATGAACAATTTACTATCCTATTAGCATATAACTAAAAATTTTTTTTTCTTATAATTAAGTCAGATGTAGATTTATTTTCAATTAATGGATGACCTCAAGTACTTAATTGGTAGCTGTTCTTTATTTCAATGATTTGCATCTGAATTCTGAATAAACCGGAATCCGCAACTCGCGTCAATATTTTTTTAAATTTTTTTTTGTAGTACCTATTCATATAGTGATGAGTGACAACATATTATATAAATATGTTTTTATTGATTCTATTTATAATTTACATAATATTATAGTTGAGCACACAAATACAATCATATTTCAACCTACCAAAATTATCTTAAACTGTCTATCCTAAGACGGAATAAAATGGGAAGGAAATTAATCTAATATTGTGCAGGAACTAACATTTTCAGTTATAGCTCAATAGCTGGGTGTTATAACCAACATTGCAAAATATCTAATTTTTTCTCGTATAGGAACAATACATAACTAATACATATGTCATATATATAAAATGAAGTTGCTTTTTTTGTTCGAGATAAACTCCGAAACGACTTGACCAATTTGGCTGATAAATTTTTGTTGTGTTCGTAATCGTCAGGACAAGGTTGTATGTAAGAAAATTTTAGGAAAATCTATCGGAAAGTAGGAAATCTTGATGTCAAAAATACCACAATGATTGAATATAAGACCTGTATTTGGTCAAAACCATATAACTTAATAAAAATGATATTCCTAAATCTAATTTTCCGACCGCTGTCCTGGGAACCTATACTCATGCACATCATACACAGCGCGACACTCAACGTGTTAATAAAACATTCGTAATTACGTACGCACTTAACATAATCACAAATTTGTCTTACAGGCGAGATGGCTATAATATAATAATATAATCGAACATGTCCTGACTGATTCACTGAGCGATGAACGTATAGAGCCTAAACAATAATAGCTTGAGGCTTGCGTTTTCTAAAATTTCGTATTTTAAAGTGGTTCTTGCTGCTCGCACAAGTATTTTCAGATTCAAGTTGATCGATGAAAATGTTTAAGTTTTGAACACCATTACACCGAATTACTAAATAACTAATTGAACAAAGTTTGAATTATATAAATTTGGCATTTTTAACTTGCAACGAAGTGCACGGGTTTCAGCTAGGTAGGCATTATATGATAAGATTATCTCAAATATAACATATACAATTTTTTTCAAATATATTTATAAAAAAAATACAAAACTTTGTCTTGGAAATTTTCGGGCTCGCAGCTAGTAATTTCATATACAGAACAAATAAAATGTATAAAATAATACAAACTAAATAGGTAGTTAATAATACTACCTTTATTAAAATAATAGAATGTAATACTTTAACTGTAATTTCGCTAAAAATAAATGTATACCAATAATATACTTTTTTGATATTATACCGACAAACTAATACCTGTTTAAAAATAAATTAATATTAAAAGTTAATATGAACATAATTATATATGTAACATGAATCTCTGACATATGAAATTATTTTTGTTCTGTTCAGTATGTTAAATAGTATTTTTTGTTTTAAATAACTATTTAATAGCTATTTTGAAAACTAAAATTTTTGAAATTTGTTGGTAGTTAATACCTACTTACTTTTATTTAATGTTGCCCATCTATCAAAGTTACGAGAATATTGAAATACACAACGCAATACACAAAATTTGGTTCAAATATAGGCAAAATATCGGGTATAATGTCTCAACTTAATACTTAAAAGCATATAATGTATATTATTATAAGATTTGGTACATGATTTTAATATTTGAAGGAAAATAACACATGATTTTAGTACGAAAAAAATTGTTGAGGAAAATGGTAAGAACCTATTGTTCTTTCTTTAAGGTAGATGAACAGTGACGGTATCTCATTTTTAGAGGAAAATAGTCACGCCATGCACTTCCACGTATTCAATATATACTAAGGTTTTTTAATCATTATTTGTATTAATGTTATTTAACTTAGTGGTGCAACATAAGACAGCAGTAATTATTGAAGATAGTTTAACTTTATATTAGTTTTCATATATCAGCATTCAATTCCTTCTTAATTATAAGAATACGATATTTTAATATACAATTATTATGTAACATAGAAAAAAATGTATTCAATTTTCTATTCACGTATGGTTTTGAAATCCTGAAAACAAGTTACACAGACTCATAGATCATAAATTCATAAAGTATTTTAAATAATGCTTACTTAATAAAACAATTTTTTTTGTATACATTTTAATAAAAATATATACACGTGTGCTTATATTATTTTTATATTTTAATTGCATTATGGAATCTTGGGAAATATATGTATTCCCTAGGTATGATATTGTAATGCGTGTATTTTAACTTTAAAGTCAATCATTTCTATTTATTATTATACAGTTCCTACACTAATCATTTATTTGGGATTATTGGAAAATGTGTGGATTTTGGTGATAAAAACTCAGTGTAGAAACTAAAATAGGCAATTTTTTTTCTGTGTAGAAACTTACATTTATAATTTTTATATTCGTTCAGGAACTTATACATACAATGTATAGGAATGGATGCATGTCGGTTTTTACCTGCGACACTCTCGAGAAAGAACTTACTATTCCAATTGTAATAGTCAGTAATAATAGGTGAGTATTACGAATAATATGCAATAGGTACATATGTATTGTGTTCTCCAGTTATCCTCCTGCAAATTGCAATACGTTATTGTAAATGTTATATAGAAGTATGGAATATAATAAAAATGAAATAAACCAATTCAAAATGCTTTATACTAATTGTCCACGCTCCACTAAGTCTGTCTTATAATATTCAGAATATTCATCTATAAGTAGTAGTTTTTATAGAAAAAAAAATATTTATTGTAAAATATAATTTAATATGACCTCGACTGTATAATATTATAAATATAATATGTATACCAACCACATCATGAGAACAACACTTGACGTTTTCAAAGTTTGGTCGGAGTAGGTTGTAGGTATCTACTACAATTTAGTCAGTATACCTACTACATAATATTATACGCTTGCATTATAGAGGTTTACCTACCGTCCGGAAGAATCGACGGGTCACGGCCTCCTTGTATGAGGTTAATAATATCGTTAGGAGTGGTTCGTTTTACGTCCACTATATTTTTCTCTTCTATTTTTCGCGTGTGTGTGTGTGTGTGCATATTATAGTAAACACAACAACGGCGGCAATAATAGCGATATTTCACCGCGAGGTTCTCGATTCCAATTATAATATACTCTAAGCCCGGTAATTCATGTGCTCGCTAGTACATTTCATATAGCTCTCATAATATAGTATACCCACTGAAACTGCATCACCTTGGTAGCAAGCTGGTGCACCTAAGTCAGCAGACCCATGTACACTACTCATCCGTCATCTGACGACTTAAGTAGTTTTTCGAAAGGATGATCTTAATATAATATATATTCAAGTACATTATTCTATAATCGCCAAATGCGTAAAATATGGAGCCATGTTTAGTATTATAATATACCTAATATTACCTAAATGATACTTAAGGTTTTTTTTATATGATGTCCAAGAATACAAAAAAATAAGTCATTACAATAACATTCATCAAACTCACTATAGTTGAAAAATAACTTTAATAACAATTAAAATTATAATTCTATAATCGCTTCGCGTTTCTATTATGATATGGCGGCCACGGTGTGTCAAAGCATGACGAACAAACGAAATAAAAATGCGGTTATATTATCTAATTATTATATTTTGGGTAAAATATACAGATGCCTATGTATACAGAGGGACACTGACCAAGACCATGAGATCTCCCCAACCATTACATCCTTTATTATTCATGGCTAAGCGAAGGACTTTTTATTGAATTATTTTCTATCTGAATCATCTTAGCTGTAAATTCTCATATTATAATAACTATTATATGAATATCAATTAATGCTAGTATAATAATTATTAAATTAATTATATACATTATACATTATTGCGCAAATGTATACAATAGTAGTGGCATATTGTATTTATTGAAGAAAATGGTTTGATATGGTCTCTTTAAGGAAAAAAATACGATGAAGCCGAACGCAGGTATATACTACTATTATGTCACAATTTTTTTTTTCTTATGAAAATAATCATATTTACAACTTCGTTACAAAATTGGTAATTGTATGTAAGTATATGTACAGTATAATATGTATTGTATTATTTTATTCAAAAATGTATTGGTATGATCTCTCGATTTAAAAAAAAATTATTCCTTTTAAATAGAATTGCCTTTTGCCCACGATGTTTGAAATGTACCTGCATTAAAAAAGTTAGTTATTTAGATCCTGCAGTTGTATTTGCTACAGTTGCAGCGTGGGTGTAATTATTCTGTCTGCACTATAACTAATTACTATAGTCACATAGATAGGTACGGATAGCAATATAAAATAAGTCTTTAAGGTGCTAAAATCATTAATCTTTATCTTGATATTCTTGAAGATAGCCATTTCAATGTTCAATATCTCACGATAAAAATTAAAAGTTATTATAGCAACGATTACAAATAAAATATAAAAATATTTTTTGTGTTAATAAGTAGATACCTAAACAAACTCACATACATTATAGAGTTGACACACACAAATTAATATAGGATTATGTATTTATGTATGTGTATGTATTCAAATAATTAATAAAATTGCGGATAAAATAAAAAAACATATGATTATAAAGATTAAAAAGTTGTATTGATTTGCTAAAAGGTAAAATGTATTTCTAATAAACTGAAATTAGTTATTTTAATATTTTTCCAAGATCATTAAATTATTAAAACGCACGGATTTAACTGTGAATAATTACTTTTAAAGGGTAACATGTATATTTTTATACCTACTAGGTTTCATTATTTTATAATTTGTATCGTTATTATTTATTGTTTTAATTATAATAAAATTTTGTGAGTTTTTAAAAACTATTATTATTCTCAATGAAATATATTATACGATGACATTATACATGGTCACGCTATAAATATTGTATACCACGGCCTTACACAATATTCCTATTCATGTTTACTAAAGATTTATATATCTATTGGCTATTTTAACCTTTTAATAAATTAGACGTTACAGAATAATGACAATATTTAATATTTGATTAATAGGTATGTCTACACAATTTCAGAATATTAAGGATGATACATTTATATATGTAGTTAGCAATTAAGTAACGAAAGCAAAAATAATTTATACTATCCAAAATGTATTATGTATTATCTGAAAAACACATTAAGCCATTAATTGTACATAATATAATGTTTCATGATATAGGTATCTACCTAATATTTGTGACATAATAATATTTACTTCAATTTGTTAACCTTAACAACTTAGAACGGTACATAATACCTGTTGGCCTATTACTTTAAATATAAATATCTACAGGAAATCAAAAGTAAGTACAGGAAAATATTATAATAGTATAATATTTAGCAATTAGTATTTGAAATTTTGAAATACTAACATATTTATTACCTACTTGTTAATGTTATAATTAATACATTTTAACGTTGTATTTAAATAAATGTAGGTACCGTAACTGGTACTTGTCCTATCTGTGGTAACTGTTGAGCTGCATGGATGAAAAAATTTCAAATTGCCTAAAACAAATTCTTCAGAATAGTAACAAATGCGCCTCGTGGACTGTACGTGGCTGTACTGTGGCTCATACGTAACAAAAACTTACCCAAAGACTCCTAAATTAAAAAATAATCAAGATCATAATATAATCTCCCTGGTTGTAAATGTCCATAGTTCATAACTTAGATCAACAGGCTCAACTAATTCACTTAAACTGCATAGGTAATAGCAGTAGCGTATCCAGAATTTTTTTTCGGGAGAGGTTATAATTTATTTTTGTCGAATTTTATCTAAAAATGATTTATTAATGATAACGTTGTTATAATTTAATAATTTTCCGGGGGGGGGGGTTACAACCCCCTAACTCTCCCCACCCTGGATACTCCACTGGGTGATAGATAAACCATATACGTCCACCATCTCAAAGACGCTTAAAACACGATCCACACGATCTTATTAGTTAATAATATTTATTATTTTATGTTTTAATTAAATTCATCTTCTCTACACTATAATATATTATTTATAATACTTAACCAACCTTATGTATAGCCATATAAGTATTACTATATGTTATTATTTTTTAATCATCAATTATTATCATGTTAAAATAGTCATAAAATACCTATTCTATAATATTTATCCATGGAATTATAGATAGCCTATATTGCCTATATAAAGTTAATAAAAAAAAAATACTTCCTCCATATTGTTTTATTGAAATTGTTTTTAAATTTATTATTAATAAGTATGTTTGAACAAACATTCTTTTAGCAATTCGAAAATCAAAACACGATATATATTTACCCAAAGTTAATTATTGAAAATAGTTTCTGTGCTCACAAAAAAGTGGTTAACGAAATATTTTATATGAGCTCACTACCTATTATGCAATGGGAAAAATGAAAAGATAATGTCCATAAGGTTAACAATAATGGTTTTACTTTATATGGTTTACCCCGTGTGGTTAACCAATATCTGATACGTGCATACAAATGTGGATGAATATTAATGATTAATGACACATATTTATTCATCGACATATATTTTGACAAATTGTATTATTATGTATTACTTAATAAAATATGTTGAAATTAATTTTAGATTATAAATATGCATATTATTATAGTTAATACGTGAAAATAAATAAATAATACACCTGTAAATTTTAATTTATTGCAGTTATTCATGCTCAACCTGTCTTTAACAACTTTGAACTTAAATAAGACAACAATAACTATATAACTAATAAATAATAGATCATCAGTTTTTGATGTTCACTTTCTTGAATTTCTACAATATTTTTTTGAATTATTATTAAATAGTAACAAATTTTGTTGATTACCAATTTACCAATTTTAACCGAAAGGTGCTTAAAACAGATATCAAAAACAAATCGATTTTCGAAGTTAGCATATCTATCCACTATCTACTATAGGAAAATCATTTAAGCCTAAAAAAAATTGCAAATAATTTGTACCTACATTCATTTTTAGAATTTCCACCGTAGATAAAGGTATTTACTTCAATATAGTTACTGCATAATAGCTTATAAATGATTTGTTTTATTAGAAGTGGACGAAGCAGTAATATATAATTGACGTTATAACCTTGTTTTATAACAATACAACTTTTTGTTGTATGTCAAAAAATTATTTTTACTCTAGAAATAATTTTTAAAAAATTAGTAGTTTTTATTTGATAGTTCTTCATCATTATTTTAATTTTTCTAAACATTAATTATATTGTTATTATTCGTGCGATATAGATATATTATGATACAATAGGTTATAACATTTTACGACTTATTTTTTATAGATTAATTTAGTCCTCTATATTAATCTATGAAAAATAAGTCGTAGACAAGACATTTAAAAAGTGTGATTTATTTCTTACGTTTTTTTATAATTTGTATACATTTTATTTTAAAATATTAGGTATGTTACTGAATTTCATAATTTCACTTTCAGTGTATTTTTATAGTAGAGGGTAGAGCTCGAATAAACCGTATGGTATATGAGTACTTTTTGCAACGTCTTCGACGATGATTTTCTAGTTGAAAATGTGTTTAATATCATACGAATTTAATATAAATAAATTATTTTTATTTTGCAATTTTTGCCATCTTGCTTATAATCATTTTTGAGATTTTAAGTAATTTTTAAAAAATGTTGACTATTTTAAATAAAAAGCACTACCATTTTTTATTTACAATTAAAATAAACTTCAATAATTTCAAAAACATTTTAAAACTAATAATTTGACAAAATATTTGTTGTATTAATACTAACATTCTTATACGTTAACTCGCGTTAGATACGAGGAAAACTCTGTGCTAAATATTGTAACTTCTAAATAAATGTCTATTTTTAAAGTAATATAAATAAAATAATTAGTATCTGCATATAAAATTTAAAATTTGAATTACAAGATTAATTCCACTTTAATTATCTATTACCATAAAATCATGATTCATGACATTTTTATGTAAGTGTTTAAAATTTGATTAACGTCCAGTACTTGTCCTATCATAATATACTACCATGATATTATAATAAGTGCACAGTACCTACTACATACTGTATGAGCTAAGCTTCAACACGAATTGCTTTTGAATAATTTAATGACTCATCATTGCTTTCAATAATGTATAATACTTTAATACTAACAATTAATAATACGACACTGCTGACTTCGATGAATTTCACCATAATATAGTTTTATAGACATATCGTAAAGTACTTAAATGTTTAACAAGGAACTAAACATTTAATATTCAAAATACTTAGCTTAATATATTCTCCTTTTTTTAATGAATATTTGAGGTCAAGAATCAAGATACGACAAACCCTAAAACGGTACAGTAGAAACGATATTTCTAAACCAGTAGAACATATTTTACAGATTATAACGATGACTAACATTAATCAGTTAAATTTAATTATTTTATAATATGGTAAGATTAGTTGATTTTTACTGTCTTATCATTAAAGCTTAGTATATTAAATCCTGAAGGTATAAGCTTTATACATTAAACAACTAACAATGAATGTAGATACAATTTTTATCATTCTAACATTCATATTTATTACCTGTCTACTATATTTTCATGAATGAATATTAAAAAAATATATATATTAGCATTAAATATAATAATTTATAACTGATTATTTCGGAATAGTGAATGGATATTAAACACTCGTTTCACTTCGCTCTCCTTGGCACAAAACCGTTCTGTCGTGTTACTTTTTTAAAACTATAATTTGGTTTATTACACACAAAAATTGTTTCCAAATGAATATCAGTTTACCTTAGTGATTGTTTAAATTTACTCTCTATAAATTATATGTTAAAAAAGTGGACAAGTGGGCTCTGCTGAATAATACGTGTCGAGTGGGTCACTATGTAATGGAAGTGTTAAATTTGTATTCAATAATAAAAACCATTGTAGGTACCTATAAGAATAACGAATCTGAGGAAAGAAGGTCTGTAAGACTATTAAGTATATTTTATGATATTATTTCTTTTAAAAATTAATGTGAATTTCTGGTTGGCATTTTTTTTTTTTTTTTTTATTAATAGAAAAATATTATAACGACGAACGATGTATTTTCCTTATTTTTTAAATAACAGGTATTATATGAACAACGTAACATACGAAACCTAATATTAAATTTTCAAACTTTTTGACAGAGCGAAAACAATTTAATTTACGTTTAAAGAAAAAACCTTCCTATATAACATTGTAATTTTTATTTATTATTATTTTTATGGGATTTGAAATTTTAGAACATTTTTTTTTCTAAAGCTTATAAATTCAAAATGTATGTCATAATAAGGTAAATATACAAGAATAGAATAGTTTCACTTATATAATTAATGCTCTACAAATATACCTATTCATTATTTATTTTTAACTAATACGAATAGGTACTTATTAATACAATACACTTATAAAATCATCATTAAGCACAATAACCGTGTACCTAAGTCTAATTTACAACCACAGTTATTAGTTGGTACATTGGAGGTATAGTTGACAACGAGCGATAAATGTTTTTACCTTAATAGATATAAGATTATACTTACCACTTACGTATGTTTTAAGTGTTTAGATAAATGTACCTATCTTATAAAACAGAATAATTCAATAATATTATATATAGTTGTTTTGAAGAAATATAATACGTGTGCTATACACGTCATGTGTAACACGTCATTACTCATTATATAATATATAATACAATACACTAATATATTATTAATGTGCTTTCATTTTAAAATTTAAAATTTACTTAATCGTATTGAAATCAAAAATAATAATAATAAATTATTCTGAACATTTTTATACCGTATAGCAGGCGGCAGTATTGGTACATTACAATAAATTTACAAGTTTACAACACGCTACACGCCCGTCGTTTACCGGAGGAAGCAATGATTTTATTGTCATCGACATAATAATGTTTTGTAGAAGTTGTAATATTATTAGGTGTAGGTATAATATTACTTAATGCGTCTCAAGGACAGAACAATGTTCAACGACTGAAGGAAGAAACCATTAATCTCTTTCTTGTCGTTCTTTGCCATCTCGTGTCCAAAAAGGGCTGACAACTAATTTGAGACTGATGTTATGTGTCGATAACTATGTCTCATTAACACTAATTAATTTTCATTGCAATCGTAATTGTATCTCTTATTATTAAGTTAAAATTTCCTCACGTTTCTTTATATCACTGGAGAATATACCGTTTTCTATAATAACTTACATTGTTTACCATCTATTTTCACGTGATTATCATAATGTCATCTATAAACCACATCTATTTGGCTGTGACTGTAAGTTTATCGAACTCAAATGCGTGCCTACGTATATTATAATTGAACATACCTACCTTCTCCAAAAGTCAGAAATGTATAGGTAGACAATATTTAACAAAGAAAAAAATGTAATTGTCCTTGATTACATTATTTTATATAGGTAATATAAAACATAATATAGGACACTTTACAAAATAAGAATTCAATTCAAGATTTAAATTGGGATATATATTGCAGATATTATTATAATATAGTAATAATATTATAATATCTTATAATATATGCGTCGCATGTACAGGTCATCACTCATCACTGATCACAATACAATATTGATTTCGAATAAAAACTTGCTTCATAATTTATTTCAATATTTTTTTTTTTTTTTTTAATATTTAATAAACCTATAAGAGGAGATACATTGTGTGTATATATTTTCTTGAATTAATTATAATGCTTATCATGCACTGCAATATTATAATTAGTTATATTTATATTTTGTAATTAAAATTAAATTGGATTTATAGCTAATAATTAATAGTATGTTAATAATTTAAAATATAGAATTAAATTGTAATTAAAAAAAAAAATTTAATAACTTATTAATCACCTTATCTCTCTAGATCAACGGATTATATGTCACGATTACAACTATCGCGTTTTAGTGGCTCCCACACCCTAAGTAATGTAATTGCAAGGGTGCTCAGTATATTATAGCCTATAAAGTATAGATTCAGTGGTGGTGGTTGCTGGTTGGGTCCTGTTAACTGACATGTACCCTAATGTCCCTAATCAACCCTATATCCAAATTATGACTTCGAGGTAATGGCTAAACAAATTTACAAGTTAGGTATTTGTGAAACTGTTATTATTTGATTGGTAGGAGGAGGGTGTTCCTCAAAATAAAGCCCTGTGGGTTTTGACCACTATACGCCCACTTGGTATACGCTTTGTACATTGCCACATGAATACAGAAAAAAAATATCCAACTATTAATAAAT
>WHPZ01567462.1:0-14262 GCA_016617965.1 Macrosiphum rosae
GTAAAAAAGTCGACCAATCGGTATTGCCTAGTTGATTACGCATAACTCAAAAATTAAATTAACTTAACTGCATGACAATGATAATTAACTATAAAAAGTTAAGTTACAACAATAAACATTTTAACTGAATAAGTTAATAAGTTAAAAACAAAAATAATTAACTAGTTAAGTTAAAAAGTTAAAAAAAAATTAACTTTTTAACTTAACTTTAACTTTTTAACAAGTTAATGCCCACCTTTGAATATGTTAAGATGTATGATAAAATGTTATAGCAACCGTTTTTAATAGTGGACAACTGGACAAGGTGAGTTTAATGCAACAGGTGTCGCAAGCATTATAACCTGATTCAATTATTGATGGCAACGAGAACCCTCACTGAACACGAAAAATCGCTACTAGAACCGATGGCGTTCTGTACCGCGAACACGCGGACACCTGTTACAAGTTGCTCCCCGATCAATGAGAAAAGGAAAATTGTCATCGGTGCCCATGATTTTGAAGGTAATTTTTCATTGGAACGAACCATCGTGAAAATCTCGGAAAACAATTGGTACACAGGACCAGTGTTGGGAAAAGACAACCAAAAAATCATCTGGATAAGATAACAGATAATTCATTCAAAATGTATCTAGATAAGATGAAATATAACATAATTTTTTTTTATCTAGATAAAGATAAAAATACACATACATTTATCTAGATAAAAAAATAGATAATTTGTTTTTAAATTATATTATAAATAATATAATTTATTACTTTATTAGTAATTACCAATTAGGTAATATTTATTAATTAATAATTCTTAGTAATTTCTTAACTAAAATAATATACAATTTTATATTTAATATAACTTAAATAAAAATAAAATAACAAAATGAAACTGACAATGTTTCATTAAACATTTCTTTTTTTAACTATAATAATATTGGAATTTGGAATCACAACTCGGTTCTCGTAAATTATTGGCTATTTCAGTATTTAAAAATATTCTTATTACTGTATTATTTATCTAGATAAATTACCACAGATAACCATTACATATATCTAGATGAGATAATTAAATGGTTTAATTATTTTTATCTAGATAAGATAATTTAAGAAATAATTTTATCTAGATAATTCCCAACACTGCACAGGACTCCGACGTTATATTGTAAAGCAGCACATAAAAATAATGTGCTTAACTCTTCGGACAATCTGACAGGCCAGAAAAGGCTGTATATGTTAGCAACCATTTTTTTTTACTGCAGTTAAATGTCTAATTATTGTAAGGACCGTGGCACCGTGGGACACTATACTTATATTTACTTTAGTAGATATTATCTATATATTTATGTGTTTTAGGTAACAACAACTATTATAGTACTGATTTAAGTGTTTTTAATAATTGTGCAATTTAAATAGAAAACATATAACCAAACACTCGTGTTTGTAATATTATACCTATTAACTACGTGTTTATGAGATAGGTTCAAATTGAAATACATCTGTTTAATGTTTGTCAAAATTTATAAAAATATACTGTTGTGAATATGTGTTATGAATATATGTTATTAGTATTAGTAATAGTGTTACACCACCGTCGGCCGAAACGGAATGTGCTGAGCAAACCCTTTCGGCCTGGACGGATCAACGACCGGCTGTGTATAACACAGGCGAGTCAGTCTTGGTTTAGAATAAGAGCCTCTCGATTGTCAGAACCTCATTTAACATTCAGAAAATTTATTATTAATTGTATTAATTTATAAGCACCTGCCGTTAATTCAGGCACACAATTAAGTTAAATTAGTTTCTTTTCAATTTGTGTTGTGACTAAATGTATTTGTGACTGAACACCTAATAGTGTTCACAACAATACGATAGCAATGTCTACTAAGCAGAACTTATGGTCCTGCACTACTGCATAAGGTATAAATATTCCAAATTAATATAGTCAACTACTTGTACCTATCTACATTTTCAACACTTTAATACTTATACATAATTTCTTAGTCAAATTGGTAATATTATATTACATTATGTGCTAGTGTAACACACCAACATTCAACATACTATTCTAACTGATAATATTGTAACGAATTATACCTCCCTACGTACAATGTAAGAAAAAACATCCACCATTTTTTAACTTCATATTATAATTATTTATGAGAGTGAGTGCCATCCTACATAGCAAATTGAAAATAATAATATTTTCATAATATTTGAAGGTGGTTTCTGAAAATCTCTGATAGTAATATAATATTATATATTTTTTGCACAAAATACTTTCATCATATTTTTTTCTCTGTGGTACACATATTATGAGATACACGTATACGAGAAGATGACCATATTACAAGACTTAAACAAATAATTTACAAAAATTTCACTACTTAAACATCGTTGTAAACTTATTTTCATTTATTATAATTATAAGCTTATTGATTACAATAGAGTTGTAATATGCAAATCAAATTGAACAAAATACGTTATTCGAATATTGGACCTATATCATTTACGGCAAGGTACACAAAAATGTAAAAATATTATAATTTTTAACATTCAAAAACCTGAATGGTACATTTTTTTTTAATCTAAATTCCGAATATAACCCAGACCGTTTGGAAACAGTAAAACTGGTAAAAAATGCTACAATATTTTATCTGCATTATTATTTATTAATATAGTGTATGTATGTGTGTGTATATGTATTTTATTACTATGTGTAAAGATAATATATTCTAATTATACAATTTATACCAATAATAATGGATCAATATAATTTTAAACCCATTTCGTGTAAATATATTAAAATCCAAATAATTTTCCATCAGACTAAAAATAAAAAATACTACTATAGAAGTATTAAAAACTTGATAACTATATGTGCTATGTACCACATGAATTAACTAAAATAATGAAAATTTTTTTTCTCTAATTTCATATCAAATAGATACCTATTTAATTTAATAACAAATAAGTTATTGCCAAAAAAAAAACTATCGTGTTAAAAAAAAATTGATTAAAAAAACAATAAAGCTACGTGTCAAAAGCTGAAAAATAACTATACACCCATTATTATGTTCGTCCAAAATTTTCAACAAAACATGTGTAACCTACATAAATGTAACTAAAAAACAGACAATGATTTTGAAGACGTGAATGTTTTAGGTTAAGGTCAAGATATGATATAAGAACTAGAACATTGTAATCAGCGATGTAATAATAATGACGGGTGCTAAAATTATTTCTATTTTTAATACATAAAAAATTGTCAAATGTGATTATTTATTTTTTTTTATAATTGTACGTGATATATACATATTTTATACGTTCGTGTTTTTGTGCAAGTCTGAAAATCTAGCTAAATGGATTCGAATCCAAAATAAAAAAAAACCATAAATAGCTTGTGCACTGAATTTTAAATAAACCTTAAAGTCTGATTTGAGAAGTAATCATTGTGTATGTTATCCCACATTCAAAATAACTACTCATATCCTTTCAATTAAATTCTATGTTTCTACCTCTATTGTGTTCCAAATTATGGTTAAATTCTCCATAAATAAATAAAATAAGTATTTTAATAAATTATTAGCTTTTAACGCATAATATGAAATATTATAATATAACAGATTTGTAATAGTTCAACACAATAACCAATATTATAATAATTATATAAAATGTATTAATCACGATCTAATTAAATAATACATTTTTGTTTTAATGATTACTTTTTGATACTTCTCAAACTAATGAATAATTATATAAAATTAAATAAAATTAATTATAATTTATAATTTGAAAAATATTTTTATTTAATGCACACAGCCATATTAGGAAGTTTAACGGAACTTTATAAAATAATGTGTTATACTCAGAAGTTTTAAACAATACATTTTTTGTTGTGCATTTATTTCCCAATGTATTTAACAGAATAAATTAAATAATTATTGATTGAATTGAATAATAAATTTTATATTTTGTTT
This sequence comes from Macrosiphum rosae, assembly GCA_016617965.1. Lineage (NCBI taxonomy): Eukaryota > Metazoa > Arthropoda > Insecta > Hemiptera > Aphididae > Macrosiphum > Macrosiphum rosae. Next base: position 3,969 of record WHPZ01567462.1, read on the forward strand.
AAATGATAAGAAATACTAACTTATCAAATATGTAATTTATTTGTTATAATAATATAATATATTGACAAATTACATTTTTAAAAATTAATAAATAATCTTTGAATCCTATTTATAAATTACTACTCAACGTGATAATATTATTATCATTTATCATCATAATATTACAGATGTTATTATTTTTATATTTGTTAACATTCAAATATTCGGTCTAATGGTGTGATATAGTAATTTAAAAAAATCATTTCACTTCCAAATTTTTCATATGAATTAGTTAAGTGATTATATTTTTAATTCAATGTCAAATCATGTAAACATAATATATTATATTAAAATAAAGAACACTCAGTGTTTGCTCCATCAGGACATAATTTTTTTAGGTAATTTTTCAAATAAAAATAAATTTGCGTGTACATAAACTTATGCTAAAATAATATTTGCATTCATTGTATTGTTTAAAAATTGTAAACAGCCAATTTATATACCTGATTTTTGTAACAAAGTATAAAATTCAAATTATGTTTTCATTAAATATGCATTGAGCTATGCATTTCAAACTTCGGAATATATTTGTTATCAAAAATATACTATGATAAGGAGATAGGCAGTAGGCACAACTGTAAGCGACCGACCAGTATCGATCCATGCGACGGATGTGATGGTTCTCTTATGTGTGTTACTTTGTTGAGTTAATTGAAATAAACTATTTAGTTTTGTGAACTAAATATTGTTGTGTTATAAAAGTCTATAACAATTCAGAAGTGGAATTCTACTGCCACAGTACAGCGGATAGTGCGTAAAGTTCGTTTGTGGTCCGAGCGCAGGAAGAGTCCACGAGGTACGGTTACGAGGGACAAATTACGACGTCTAAAAATCGTGACCTCAAACTTCAAAGACGTGTGAGCTGTAGTGTGGACCAACGTGACGGTCGACGCTAGTGACTGATTCACTAACCGTACAGTACAGTGTATACCGTGGTTAAGAGTATTGTGATCAATATATAGGTGATAGCGGAGATAAAACTGTTGTTGTTGCTGTTTTTTTTTTCTGCGATCATGTGTGTATAATGTCGTTTAATAATGAACAACCGCCGACGGGTGTGGATATGTCTACCCAGTTCGATGTGAACGGACTGGTAAGAGCACTACCTACTCGAACATAATCGACTACGTGAACAACAGATGGGCGCAATATTGTCCAAGATAATGGAGAATACATTTGAAGTACCAGTGACGACGACTATGTTACCTAGCTACCATCATGCAAACAATACCAAAATTTAACGGTTAATCGGGTGATATGGAACGGTTAAATGCTCTAAATACCGCCTCCGTGCTAAACAAGTGGCCCGATAAATGCACGTTGGAAGCCGGTCGATCACAATTGGAAGGAGCTGCGAAACAATGGTACCTGAGTCACATGGACCAACTGGATACTGCATCTAAGTTTACGGCAGCATTGAAGGTGATGTTCACCAGTCGGGAAAGTGTTACAGAAACGTGGAAGAAATTGAGCGAACTGGTGCAACAGCGGATGAGACGGTGTTCGCCTATTTCCATGAAAAAGTAACGATGTGTCGACGATTACAACTGAACGCAACAGAGACAAAAAAAAGATAAGTATAGGATTATATTCCCGAGAAATGTCTACTGCACTACTGAGTAACGTACATGAAGGTGGAGGCAAATTGTAGTGAGCGGTTTCCGTCAGGAGTAACCCACAAGAAACGTAACATATCGTCATAGTCTGCAAATAAAATTCCGGATACTAGTCACAAGGAAGAAGATGTATCAACGAGGGCTAATACGTTACGACGAGTAAAAGAGGGTCCGCGTTGTTATAACTACCAGTTTTGCCCGTAACTGCACTCAACCACGGAAACCCATGCATTGCAAGAAATGTGATACAAGTGGACAATGTCCACTGGACATACATCCGAGTATTTTAGGACAAATGTTCCAGAAGTAAATGTGGTCTGTACGACTGTACTCAAACTAAAAGACAAGTGATGTGTTATATTAAAGAGGTACGGATTAATTAATATGACAAGCCTATTAAAGGACTGGTTGACACCGGAAGTGCATACTCGATACTTCAAAAATCAATTGCGGTGCGTTATGGTTTACATGTGGAACCGAAAAAGGTCAGTATGTTGGTATATGGGAAAACACAGTCTGTAGAAAGTTGTGGTGAAACCTGGGCTACAATCAGCATTGATCAAGTGAGCGAGATAATCCCATTGATCGTAGTGGATGATCGGATGCAAATTGATGACTTGATCATAGGAAGGACGTTTACGGAATGCAAAGAAGTAACTTTTATGAAAACAAATGGACAATTACTGTTCGCTTATGGTATGTGGTTTCCCTACCACGATACTGATATACCATAAGGCGATCCACAAGTGTATGACCTGGGAATTATTCAACCAATTGAAAAACTACCTGCTAGGTAAAAACTGGTTGGAGTAGTGGCTGGAAATCAACAGATGGAGGTGATGGTCATCAATGACGGTACTAAGGAAGTGGAGTTGCAACATGGAGCTCATGTGGGTAGCATTCACAGATCACTATGTAACAAGTAGCGAATCTGGACAGTTCGAACGTATGGTTTTCAGCCTGATCAATTTACAATTAACAGATTTTTTTTTTTACGTTTATTTCTTTTCTTATATATATATTTTCCATTATATTATTATATTTTATATCTAGTTAATATTACTATTCCTATTACTATTATTTGATTATATCTTTTTATTGTAGGTCCAAACTAGCAATAAACTATTTTATTTAAGTTCTATTACATAATCAAGACCAGCATTAAATTGATTTTATTCTATTCTATTGTTGTATGTGTTTCTATCTTGCTAATCGAACCCATGACGTCAAAATGTGCTACAATCAAATCATCATTCTACGACACAGGCTAAATTAATAAGACCTTTTCCTTCTAATTTCTTATTGAGATTTATTTGTCCATTTGGTCCATTGGTGGCTCCATTAAAAAATTTGCTATATACACAATTTTTGAACCAACCACCAAATAATCAAATTCCAACATTTTTCCCTAAGTGGTTAATCTGTTCGGCATATAATAGTGTCCCATTGATCAATTTTTAATAATAATAGATCAAATATGCCCCTATTATACACCGCACCGATTTCTAATCTTATTTCCTTTCTGTTTCTATTCTGAAATTAAATTTATTCAAATTATAATTTTTGTATTGTACTTACAACTGTTTACTAGTATCTATTGTTACTTCCTGCTATCTTTATTTAATTTTAATTTTGTTAATTAAGCTATTTTTTAGTTGCCATAATAAAAAGTTATGAATTCGTAATAATTATATTTTACATAGTGGTGTTCTGTACGTGGTATCGTTTATATTGATCTAGGCAATTTGAAGTCATTTATTTATTGATTAAATTGTCTTACTAAGTTTTGGTACCCATATTCCCTAACCATTTTGTTGAATATGCATTTGGTAAATCTCACATCCGTCTTTGGGTCATGAGCGTACGTTATCTTGTGTTTTTTCGTACAGATGCCGTTATGCGCTTCAGTTAAATTCAACATTCTACCATTTTTCTGGATTCTACCTACACTATACTCAAATAATCTTTCGGTTGTTTTTCCCTTTAGTTTCTTCAAGAACATATAGAAATTTCCATTAAAATCTAAATCGTAGCACCTAATGTGTAAAAGTTCTATGTGACCTAACCCTATTCTACTTAGAATATTTCTATCATAAGATCCACCAAACAATACCACTACATTTATTTTGTCTCCACGTAAAATATAATTCCTTATGAATTCTGGTGTTAAATTGTTTAATCTGGAATTCAAACTTTTATTGAGATGCGCTAAACAGGTCGTCTCCACTGCCTTTTTGTTATGGAAGATCCGCTTTATAATGTAATGGCTGAATGCTTTGAAAACCGCCTCGCAGTTAAACCGCTGGCCTAATACGAGTGCGTTAGAAGCGGGACGATAGTATTTAGAGGGTGCAGCGAGGCATTGATACCTGAGCCACATGATCGAACTTACAACTTTCAAGCAATTCTCTACGTCATTCGAAGCTATGTTTATGGGTCAAGAGGGCATCACAGAAACGTGGAAAAGAATGTATGAACGCGTCCAACAAAAAAACGAAACTGTTTTCACCTACATTCATTATAATGTTCGAATGTGTCGCCGACTGAACTTATCAAGAAGCGAAACGAAAAAAATGATTTGTGTCGGGTTACATTGAAGAGATAGGCATGCGCATTGATGGGAAATGGTCATGTACTTGAAGAAGAATGTGCATTCAACGAAATAAACTTAAATCGTGGTGACCGTGAAATATGTCAACACTAGATAAACAAGGAACCGCCTCGAAAGGTGGAATTGGACCGAAGACGAGCTCGGAAAAGCCTGATGCAAACACGAGTACTTCAGTGAAAAATGATCCTCGAAAAACCAACGATGGACCACGGTGTTATAATTGCCAGCAGACTGGACACATTTCGAGGGATTGTGCACAACTATGACGACCACTGAAGTGTAGTTAGAGTAAGTCGGAAGGACATAGAGCAAAATATTGTCAAGTAACCAGTGTACCTGATGTTAGTTTAGTGAGTAGTCAGACTAGGAGCAAACACATGTATTATGTGAAGGAAGTCCGAATCAACGACAGTGAAACAACTATCAAAGGTCTAGTTGACACCGGAAGTTCATTTAGTATTGTACAGTAAAATTTTCAGAGTCTTACGGGTTGAAGGTTGGATCTAAAACAATGAATATGTACGTTTATAGAAATGCACAATCAGTGGCGAGTTGTGGTGAAACTCAAGCAACCATACCTGTCGATAAAGTGAGTGAACTCATCACACTGGTGGTAGTCGACGACCATGTTCAACAGTATGACATGATAATAGGGCGCTCCTTTACAGACCGCGAAAATGTCACATTCATCAAAACCAAGGATCAGTTGCAGTTTGCCTATGGTATGATGATGCCGTATCAGGAGAGTAACGTTTCAAGTGAGTCTGGTAGCAAACAAATAGTGCGAGTTGTTGCGAAACCAAAAATATACCAGCAAACAGTATGAAAGTGGTAAAAGTAAATACTGGTGATCATAGTCTAGAGACTAGAGGTAATGCTCATCAATGATGAAGATACAGATATAAAACTAAACAGAAACCAATCAGTAGGAGTTATACGCGAAGGTCAGACCTCAGTTGAGAACAACCACGACCTGAAGGCACCAATAACTACGGATATGTTGAAATGTGGTTCAACGTTTACTAAAGAAGAAGTGGACAGGCTAGTACAACTGTTAAATCAATACCGTGAGTGTTTTACATTTAACCTGAAAGAGCTCGGGTGTACGGATGTCCTAGCAATGGATATCGTAGATGATGGAAATCCAGTAATGAGTAAGCCATATCGTGCCAGTGCGTCCAATCGAGATACAATCAGCCGAATAGTGTAAGAACGGAAAGAAGCAGACATTGTTACGGAGACAAAATCCGCGTATGCATCGCCAGTACTGTTAGTAACAAAAACTAATATTTAATAACCTTGTGAGATGTTAAATAAATCTTTTCCTACCTAATGCGAATAAATGTGTTGAGTTATTCTATGATAACTTCATGACTATTAGTGTATAACATTTTTTGAGTCATTTTAATAAAATCGGCATAGAAGCCTTATTGCTCATTTAACTTTTGATCCGTATAATTTATCTTTAACAACTAACAAATCATCTTGCTGAACTTAAGAATTCTAAGTTGGACGGTATGCGTGCAAACTTAATATTATATTCTTTTTAAGTATTAGTTATTAAGTGGGCGTTATCGACTGAAAGTTACAAAAGTTTTGATTTGCGAACTCCAAACAAAAGTTTGAGTCCCAAAAGTAAATTTATGTGACATTTGAGGGTTCAAAGAGATTTTTTCATTAAAGTTGCTAAAATCACTTTATAATAAGTGATAATTTTCACCAGTCGATATTTAAATACAGTAAAGTAAATAATATACATATATTTTCAATGCAATATTATAAATAAAACAAATAATAACCACTTAACCCTCCACTTAACAATTGCAGTCACACATACATTTTTTTTTCAATCCAATTTTTTTTTATTGAAATATCAAAATAAAAAACAAAAAAATTAAAAAAAAAAAAATAAATAATGTACTGTACTGGCACACTATCATTGTATCTAGATACCCTAATATAGTATAGAGGAAAATGTAACTGTGACATTTCAATTATAGTGGTGAATAATAACTATAAATAATAATAATAACTCTTAATATTAATTATTAAATGAACATAAATTATAAATATTAATAGTTTTTTGGGATAAAAAATATATATATTAAAATTATTAATTATATTAGTTAAAAAGATAAAAGCATATTCTAACAAAAATTGAAATTTCTACAACAATAAAATGTAAATATTATATAAATTTAGTACTTGCGTTTCGTGGGTTTTTGCAGACGAGTTTATATACTACATATCAATTCAATATTTTATTTTATTATTATTTTAACAGGCTAAGCCCTTTTTCATATAAGTAAGTACTATATTATCTGATTAATTAAATTACAATATTATGTTTAATGTATATGGGGTTAAATTATTGTTGGCAAAGTATAAATGTTCATAAGCTAAACAGTAGGTATTTGTCTATAAATGGACACATAGTAATTAATTAAATGATATCGATTCTGATAATTAGAACTTTCAATTATTATTAGTAGTAATGACCTACATAACTTACAAACCTAAAATGTATTTTTTCTTTTAATACATTTCGGAAAATCTAACCAAAAATCCCTTTATTATAATGTATTTATGCCGTATAGGTGTGCCATACATATCAAAGCAGTACACATTTTTGGTAGTTATGTTCTTGCATAATTTATAATATTTAGGTACCTAATATTCTAATTTTTTTTGTTTATTACATGGTAAATCGCTAATGTGCTGCTCTATTCTCTAAGATGTGGACGTACCTATACCAAATGTCCATTGATACATTAATGGAATTTATTTTTATCAAGAGACATTAACAACCATGGAAAAGTTATACCTGTTTCAACAGTTCAGGTAAAGTTCATAGTTAAAACTATACCTATCGATTCCTCAAATTCCCGAATTATAGTCGAACGGTAATATTCGATAATACATATTTTTAATTGCTAGGGTTTTACACGTCCAAAATAACTAAAATCCAAGAACTTTTAAGAAAAACAATTTTAAACTTTGATATGACGTTTTTACTATATATTTTTTAAGCGTTTGAATGAATGGTTTAATCTTAAAATAAAATACAATCCTTGACAGTTAAATAACACTGTAATTAGTATTATTTTTTCGAATTTTAAATGTTTGGATTATGTGTATTTTAGCTTATAATAAACAGTCGTATTTTACAGCCAATTATGAGTTGACAATTTCATTGGAGTTGGTAAAAATAATTAATTTCATGATAAATGTCACAAAGTTTTTTTTACCATCAAGTATACTGTACAATAATTACAAATAAACATCAAATTTGTATTTTATTTGAAAGGTTTCTTTAATCCGAATCAAAGTGCAAGATTATAAAAATCAAAAAATATAACCCTGATGACATCAGCTTTATATTTCACTAACATTTATATATAGTAATATAAAATATATTATATCATATTTTCTATTGTTATTATTAGATATGGCTTTCGTTACATTTATTTACATGTATATTATATACCTATATTGAAATATACGTTAGGGATATATTATTTTATTTTCTAGATAGGTATAGCGTATACAGTGATCGGATTAGATAAGTACTTTTTTTTCTAGATAAAAAAAAAAGATACAATTATTTTTTAAATGGTTTTAAATTTAGGTATATTTTAGTTGGGCACTTGGAACATAATAATAATTATGATATAAATAAAAATAATTACATTATTTATAAAGCATAAACTTTGTTTGAGAATCTGTATAAATATTTAAAAATGCATTTGTACGATTTCATGATTTTTATCAATAAAAAACATATCTAGATGAATTTATTTAGATTAGTAAAAAAATTATCTAAGATGAACGTTTAGATACCTTGTAACTATTTATCTAGATAAGATAAAATATGAACAAATAATTATCTAGATAAGTCCGAACACTGACGGTATAACACTATATAAGTCTATAATTGTAGAAGTTTTTCAAAAAATAATGTTAAAACAAAAAAAAAAGTAGGTAGGACAGTCTTCATTAGTGGTACAACTTTCATTAACGTTTCAATACTAATGTCAAACACTTTTTATTGTAATTTATAATGCCATGTAGTCTAAATCAACATAATTCCATTTACAATAAATTACTAATTAGCAATCAATGTAATTCTATTCAGTTGTTTACAACAAAAATAAGAAAAGTAATACATTTTCAAATAGATTCGTTAATAACATTACCTTAACACTTTTGAATTTTCTCACCAGTTTTTTTTAATTTGATTTGTAGGTAATAGGTATTCATTAATAGCTATTATAATATTCAAAACAATGGATATTCGATTTAATCAAAATTCCAAAGTTATAAATATTTAAATGATTTTAAGAAAAATCAATTCTTGAAATATAATTTTCCGTAGTGTTGAGAAATAATTAACACAGAGAGTTATTGCTAGTTGCATGTTTATAGTTTGCAATCATAATTTAATAATTGAAAGATAATAATATTATATTAATATCAAAAGATATTATGTTATTTTAATTCGTATAAAATTAATAAAACGACCATTTAATATTTACCTAAATTTCTTTAAAGTTACAATATTTAAATAATATTGGTAGTATATTACTTCATAAACATACGAAGCTGATAATTATTAATATCTTATAAGTTATAACTTTAAGTAATAATTATAAAATAAAAATATTTAGTAGGTACTCAGAAAATATTGTCACTGCCTTAGTTATAGATTGAGCTCGGTTTGGAAGTCGGGCTTACGTCGCATAGGTACCTACGTTTCAATGATATACACAGTTTTATTTAAAAAAAAAATTTTGGTACGTATGTCGATATCTGCAGAGGTAGCTTTAATTTTATATAAATTCGTATATTTGATTACGAGCAATTTGGGACAAAGTGCCACAATCTTCTTTTTAAAGTTTGTTTTTAAATTATGCAAGCTGGGAATAGGGAATCTAAATAATTACAAAAACATTTTACGCAAAGCAGAATTCAATTAAAAGTAAACAAAGAAATGTGGATAATTGCTGATAAGAAAATAAAAGTTACGATAAAAAACTATTTTCAATAAGCATCATTGAAGCACAATAAGTGTTAACAACCTCGCGTAAATTAAAATCGCTGTTACCTATTAATTTTGTGCGAACTAGTTATGACTTATCTAATAAGAAGTAAGAGCAAGCTGTCATCCGCACAAACCGAAATGCATTTATATTTTACATCAACATAAACTCAAACATTATTAATTTTTCTTTGTCCCCGCCGAACATTCATCATGAAGAAATTCATAAAAAATCTATATTTTGACTGTGGTTTCTCGTTGTTATAGACATTATATTTATTTCTGAAATCAGATTTCAACAGTTTTATACCAGAACTATATCGTAATATACTATCGTATTTCCGCAGACGATGGACGTAAAACCACGTTGTTGCTCTCCGATAACATTTTTAAAAGCAATCAAAATTCAAAATTATCTTCCAGTAGAGGCACTTAATATAATATTAAGCCTGTTATATTTTGTTACATACAGATTATATTACCAGATTTAAAAACTCGATTTAATTTTACGCTCCAAGATAAAATACAGAATATGTTAAATAATAATAGAAATATAGACAACAGTAAAAGACAAAGCGTGTAAATGAAATGGTTGAAAAAAAAATAATACAATCGGACTTCACCCTGAAGTGAACCATAACTACCTATTCAAGTCAAGAAACCAAATTGCCACAAAAATGTGACACATTTGATGTTACTAATAGTAAACGAATCGAATTCGTCGTTAAGCAAAAACAAAATGGTCCATTGTCTACATTAACTCAAAATTAAAAATTCGTTTAGTATTTTCGTGGAACCCATAATATCCTACACAAGATCACTGAGAAAGTACAACATTATACACTGTGGTTATCAGAAAACAATAAAATAAAAATGAACATACGTCATTATAGTTATTATTACTTTTATGACCTCGAACGAATCTATATTAAATATGGCGTAACATATTATACATAATATTATAAATACGTGAGTGACAAGTTTTTTTTT
>WHPZ01567463.1:0-12737 GCA_016617965.1 Macrosiphum rosae
TTTGGACAAAATTACATGAAAAAAAACCTAGAATAACTATTTTAGTTATTTTGTTGTGATTGTGTAATTTTATTCGTGGGTACTTGATACTTCTAAAGTACACTATATATCTATGGAGTATGTACTATGATATTATCAGGGATTGTTGTTGCCGTATAACGCATTATAAGTACCTAATGGATATTGTGATATGATTAATTTGGAATTTATTATAGGTACCTATTATAGGTCAATTTTTTGTTTAATACCATAGATTTTATATAATATGTCTTATACCTAGACTGACATACCGTCTTCGCTCAGAATCGTTTTTCTTATACAATGATATTATATCGTTGAATTCAAATTTAATATCATCTATTGTACAGTGATCCACTTGTAACCTACTGTACAGCAGAGCGACACCCATTTGCCCACCTTTTTTTATTTTTCAGTTTGAAACCGGCGACCACACGGGAATTTCTTTCGCATTACTTCCCCTGCACGAATATTCTAGATACTAAAAAAATGTATTAGATACATATTTTAAATACGCTTTTACGTATTTGTATGTTCGATTATTTGTTTTAGCAAAAAATCATGTTTAAATATATTTTAGTTTATAAATTACTTGTTAAAAATGTACTGGTTAGTGATTAGTGGTCATCAAAATTTAATATAGATTTTATTGATAATTATAAAGTATGGACAAAAAAACCCCTTAAACTTAACATTTATAGGTAATTTATGGGTACTTATTATTTCCAAATTGTTTATTTTAATTTAAAAGATCTGTTGTAGTTTAATAAGCCAATATGTACCTAATATTAAAATTAAAATCGAACTAAATATTATCACTTTTCAGTAATCAGTGTTAGGGTCAATTTTATTTTCAAATCTTAAGAAAATTAAAATATTTGAAAAGTATGTAAATAATTTTTAAGTATTCCAAAATGTCGAAATAATTCGAATACTTATTCGTATGAACTTTTGACCGACGTATTCTGGAAACAATATAAATCTATTTAGAAGACTATATAATAATAATAGTAAAAGAATAGATGCATTCCATAAATATCAATAAGATATATTATAGAATTATGGAAAGTGTATATTTATAAATTATAAATTATAATATTATATTATGGTAGATATGATAGTACAATTTAATATCTTTACTGGCTTTACCTACATGTGATTGTATAGCCACATATTTATTTAAATACTATTATCTTGATTTGACATTATTTTAAATGTCGTGTTTAATTACTATTTGTATCAGTTTCTTTTGTATGCTACCATGCAAAAGAAAGCATTGTCTATTATATTGTGATTAGCTTGTCGAACAATAACCGATTAGTCAAAAGGACTGTACTTGTAAAAAATATATGTCTTTAAGTTTTAACTTTCAAAAATATCATGTTTAGTCATATACAAGTATAACACATATCGGTACTTTCGCGATTCCTATCATCTCCTTCGCCCGAGTAGGAGGTATTTATACAATATAATAATACGAAAATGAAACGTTTTCGTTTTTGCAGATAAAACCCCATCATGTAAAATATTAAAGTAACGCATATTTACTATACCTACTTATTATTTATTACTTTTTATTTAAAGCTTAAAATATAAGAGCTGTACCTATGTATTATTATTTTTTGTTAGGTACTACATCTACTGTACGCGTGTACAGTATACCTATAGAACTATTTATTTTAAATGCATTTTTATATTACATCATACAAGTATACAACAATAATAACATTCGTGCGTTACATATTATATCCGTTAATTATGGTCTTATGGGTAACTTACTTATAGTTTCTACTACATAGGCTACAACAGGAACAATATTAAAATCATTACACAATAAAGTTAATTTGAAGCAGTGCGTCATTTCGTTTTTTGAGTTACAGTAATAACAGTGCAATTGGTGCTAATGTATAATTATGGCATTCGGGTGTTTAATTTTAATTCGTTGTGTTTTGTATCATTTTTATAAACGATCGCATCAATCTTATTCTGATACATGCACCAAAACAATATTTTAATGCAATGTACAAAAATATATTATTTAAATTAGATTTCCAGACACGAAATGCTAATTTTTGGCAATGGATCAGATAACGTCATGTAATCACTATCGTATATTTCGTTACACATTTGTATTCCTGTTCATGGAATTAACGTAGGTAGTTGTACCTTGTACGTTTCTAGATACAACAGATATCATAAATGCAAACGTTTCGTATATTTAAAGGAAACCGTTTGTTAAACTCAGTCACGAGCTGGTAAAAATATGATCATAATTCATAATAATAACAAAATATAGTCAATTTAATCTTATACTTGTATTTGAAAATAGTAGTAAAATATTTTAAATATTCTTATACCTATATATAAATTTATAGAAAGTATGTTTTTACAATAGAATAATATTTAACAATAAATATGATTTGAATATCAAACCACTAAACCAGACTATAGACATCAAGTTTAATACTGTAAGACGTATTTACTTAATAATATATTAAGGTGTTCGCTGTTCAATGACTGTAAACAATATGATTATTATTTGATATTGCATGTATTCACAGGAATAATATTATGCATAATATTATAGAAGTATTTAAATTAAAAATTCGTATAAAAGTATATTCATTTTTAATATTTTTGTTGGAAAAAATTATTTTTGTAACGTTAAAAATACGTTTTAGATTTTTAAATTACTTAGCTTCAATTTTATATTTGAAAGTACTTAGTAGAGTTTTTTCTTATGTTATATAAACCAAAATTTTAAGCGAATCCATTTACTATCCCTTCATACAGAATACAGATACAGACTGCAGTGGAAATTTCTACTTATACAATAATATACATTCTTGATTAATATTGTAAAATTGGAAATTTACTAAAAACGTTTTTATTAATGTTCCTAGCCAAGAAAACTATAAATGGTCGACATCTTAAATTCAAATTCACAACACGTTTATCGTGAACTGCCGATTATCCACCGTGCGTATCTAGGTACAACAAGTACCTAAGTTGCAGTCAACAACCATAAGTCGTGCAGCTAATAAACCTTATAGTCGTAGGCAGTTGGTATAATAATAATAATATCATTCAAATTAAAATTCCAGATTCGGTTATCCAACTCATCGGCCCCCACTCACACATTTATTTGATTCTGTAACACATAAAACGTGACGTACTGACGTGACAAAAAAACACACCGTATGAGGTCTGTCATACGCACAATCATATGCATTTATATTATATGAGATAATGACAGATAGCCTATTATACTACATTGCATTATACATACACACACACACACACACACACACACACACACACACACACACACACATACAGTCGTAAAATGTATATAGCTCATTCGTAATGAGAAATAAATTATTTTATATTTTATCACAGTGTTATACAACCAGCATTGGACTGGTTGCAAATGAAATGTCAAAATATCCAACTGTTTAATAAAATAGTATACTATATTATATACTTAATAGTTAATGCCTCATTAGGTACATTACAAGCACGTCCGTTCGTATGTTTTAATAGATCTTTATAGCCCAAAAGGTGTATATTTCGAACCACAAATAGCAAAGGTAAAAAAAATAAATAATAACATTATAATGCTAGTAAAATAGTAAAATAGTATAGTAAAACACCAGTTATTATTATCCCGTTACTCAAAGTCGTAATATTCGAAGATGGTGCTGGGAAAATATATAGTTTTACCCCCCCCCTGTTTCAAATTCTAAACTGTATATTGAAACTAATTTTATTTCTATTTTTGTATTTATTTTTAATTGAATAATATTATTTTTTCTGTGTCCAAGTTTATAGGTACACTTAGTTATAGTAATTATAATATGGATATTTCTAACTTGATATAACATGCATTTACATTAATTTTACAATCCTACACGCATAGGCGTAAATATGGTAAAAATCTGAAGCCCCCTAAACTCCCCCCCGATTTACGCCTATGATCCTACAATACCTCGAACGGCTCGAACACTGGTATATTATAGTGTATACACTCTACATTTACACATATTTATCTATCATTGGATAATCATGAGGGGTAGCTAGACGAAGGGTGTCACATCTTCCCATAGGTACTGTATTTTTAGACGCAATAGGTAAAACATATTATTTACTATATAAATATTATTTCCTTCTCACGGCTCACCCCATATAATATATTTGCTCTGAGTTACGCCATTTCCGTCAGCATATTACATTTTAAGCATTACAGATTGCGGTGGATAATACAACTTACTGTTCCGGTGTAATATAATATTTATGTTACTTTTTTAATAAATTATACACGCGATGTCGACGATCGGTGCCGTCCTTGGTCCGTGTTTATATACAAAATGTATACAAACAGTAGCGGTGTCGCGAAGTCGGTATCGAAAATTGTGGTTAGAAGAAAATGTTTGTATGCTTTTATTATTATTATTATTATATTTTGTTACACTCGGATAACGTTTCCGCGGCAAAACGCTAGAAGTCTGGCAACCCGTGGCCACGGTTCGGTGCACCAATATATTATTATTATCTACGTGTTGATGATAATAAAATAAAATATCTGTTTTCGATATAATATTTTATAGCCTAACGTTTCGGTAATATATATTATTAAATCGCAATTGGAATTGCACGCTTATAATATATAATACTAATACGTATCGACAGTACCTATACTTGCTTTTTGTCTTTTGCTCAACGTGTCACGCGTGAATGCTCATTGCTCACTATACATAATCTACTCAGTGGTCAATGGTTAAACATCCATAACATATTAATACATAAAAAATACCTAAAAAACAATAATATGTATCAAGGTCTATATTCTACGTTGACCTAATGACGTGTGAGGCCTGCAGTATCATTTTTTATGGGTTGGATGCAGAGTCGGGCTGCCCTGGACCGGTAGTCCGCAATTGCGGACGGGGCCCCTGATTTTGTACCTATTAATATTATTATTATTCGTTTAGAGTAAATAGAAATACGAAATAAACATTTTCTTTTGTTTTTCAAATCAGGAAACATTGTTTTGTTTACAGTCTTGAGAAGTTCTCAATAATTTTAAAATAATGGCATTATCATTATCATTTTACGAATTTAATAGCTGTCTATATCACGAATTGAACCAAAATGTGGTCTGTTTGGGTGAATATAGTTATATAGGTACCGATCGAAGGTATCGATACAGAAAATACCGTTTTGGGTGAATAAGTATGAATAAGATTATAGGTAAATTAATTTATATATTTTGATATTGTATAAAATGTACATTGTCAATTGAAAAATAAGCCACATAAATAGGTAATACATAACGAACTCCTATAACTTTTAACTTTAAAAAGATATTGGTATAGTAATATTGTAACATATATAGTCAATATTAATAACAATTTTTCAGTTAATAAAACAAAATTATATACGATTTACATAATGGAAATAATTAATTACTGAACCCTATTTTGAAAAAATGTTCGCATCAGTCACCCGGTTATTATCTTGCTCAAGTAAAAATAATTTCACTCACCCAAACGGTATAATTGATGATAGTCTCCCAAACAGAATATGCATTTTTTGGTCAAAATTATCACCTTTGCCCAAACGACCACCACACTAATTAGCAATATGACGTTTGGTCCCCCTGTATATTAATTCATTATTTTTCGTAATTTATTGAGTATAATTTGAATAGTAAGAAAATATTATAAGGTTTGTAAATTAATTCAATATTAGTTCATTCTTTCTTGAAAAAGTTAGTTAGTAAAAATAGATGTGTAATTATTTCATTTATAATAACATAAGTTTAAATAATTATTTAAAATACCGAAGGATCAAATTGTCTATGGCTAATTATAACTACCTGAGACCAAATGTCGACTGTAATACTATTGCTATGGTGAATTAACCTTTTTTAAACTTGGTTTTTTTAAGAGGGTGAAACGATGGGGATGAACTGTCTTAAATGTACATAAAAGTTTAATATTTGATATATTAATATTCAATTTTTTTTTACTATTTGGTATAATAATAACGTAAAAATTAGAAATTGATAGTAAAGAAAATACGAATTCATCATGAAAAATAAATTCCTATGAAACATCTACAATAATATTATCCGTCATTTGTAGCTAGATCCTGAATATTAATAGGTACAAAGTGTATTTTGTTTAAAGAGGAGCTCTAAATTCTAGTCTAGACAATTTTTGGAACGTATTAACATATTCATATTTTCAAGTGCTTAGTATAAAATTAAGTTATTCAAAATATTACCTCAAAAAAATTGTTAGTTTGATGCAATGCTTAACAGGTGTAAAAAAAGTTGAAAGTATAATTTAAATATTATGCATAATCTTAGTTTTAAATTGTGGTAGGTATAACGTTCAAAATGAATAATAATACAACCAAGATTATGCGTACCAGTCACCGATAAAAAAACATCACTGATGAGTCATTTCAAAAATGTTATCAATATTTTATTTTTTATATCTTGGAATTATTAAATATTCTTAAATATTTATTGGATTTATTTTCTAAAGTTAAATTAAATACATTTTCAGGAAATATTTTAAGGGCGACCATTTATTGTGGCTAAAAGGCATTTTTATGGCCTCAAATTCGGGACCTATTAATACAATTTAGAAAAACCATAGATATGTAATACGTACACGCCCATATTCATATTAATAATAAATTATAATTATTATTCATAGTGGGTCAGTATTGAGTTGATATCAGTACGAAGAAGTTATGTATCTTTTTGATTAATACTTTATAACATGAACCTTAATACAAACTTAACGGTGAGATATGTATTGTAATACAAATATAATTGCTAATACTTCTCTTTGAATTTTGGTGTTATTGGTTCATATGTATTTTGAGTAATTAAAGTATGTAAATTTACGGAAGGAAAATCAGGACATAGTGGCATGTAGTTGAACTAGTATGATGCATAGCATTCGTGCATTATATTGTTAAATAATCGAATACACCTCAGGGTAAAAAAAAAATGAGCAATTATTAAAAAAAAAGTATTGTATTTATTTTTAAAATCCAAATATAAAAAATTATAACACATTCAATCGCTAAAACAGCCATAAGACATCACAAAATAGTACATGGATATTCCACTATTATCCGGGAGATGTGTTTTGTGGCTGACACCCCGTAGCTGTACCTATAACATGATAGGTATGCACTATTTAGAACATAATAATACGAGTACTAATTCCAAATCAGGTTAAGATCATATGTCTACTACCCACGTGATAATGCATTGTTGTTTTTTTCCCTATTTTCTTATATTTTATACAATATACATTGTTAAAACTTTAAAAGAAATTTTCGTTAAGTTTTATGCGTGTCACGTTCTTATAGTTGTCATAGTATAATGATAGTACCTAAGTACGCAGTCCGAGTATGGGTTTGGCAGTCTTCTCCATTCAAATATTCGTATCAGAACATTTTATCAAGTAAACAAAAAAATCTCACCATAAATGCAAGTCAAACTTAACTAATCTACCGTTTATATCAGCACATAATTGTATATGTAGCCCGATTAAATTTATCATTAATCAATCTCTAAAATGTAGATATTCTGACCTAGTAATAGTTTAAAATTTATTTTATGGTTATCTAATTCTTCTGGCTCGTAATAAATTGCATTTCTATCATATAAATAAAATATGAAGACGTTCATTTCATAAACTATTGAGTAACAAAGACAAATGAGTCACGATGCTATAGAGTAAAGGTACTTTACCAACGATTGTTAGTTGTTACTTGTTGAGGTGTGTAATACAACGAAAACACTTGAAACTCTTTGAAAAAAAAAATAAATGACGATCCACAATATAAGATAGAACCAGATATAAAACATTAAAAAATTATTTAAAAGATATTAACCAACAGCCATGTTTTATTATGAATTATGATTTATGAATGAAATTCAATTAAATTTGTTTGTGATCAAGCCGACGTTCACTTCTTTACGTACTCGTGTGTTGTCTAGGTTGTATTTCCTGCAAAATACTTGATAAATGTAAACATACGATATCTGATGATCCTGAATCGCGAATTCAATTTTATAGGATTAAAAATAATTTGCTATTGTATATTATATATTATAAAAATAATGTATTAATTGAATAAAAATGAGAGTATTGTTAGCATTTTTTTCTTATAAATTAAACTTACGACCTACATAGGTTGTCATTTTTGTCAATATTAAAATAATATTAATTATTGGTAACTTATTTAGTTAATCGAGTTATTCATCAATTTAGAAATACGATTGTCAAATTTTAGTTGCTAATTTTGATGAACAATAACTAATAAATTAATGGAATTAATATTACAAAGAACACCTTAAAAATTCTCGGCAATTGTTGAACCAATTTATATATATATTAAAAAAAAAAATCTTAGTTCAATATTAGATATAGATGTTGTCTTGTGTTATAATAATAATCTAATTTTAAAAAACACAAAATCACAAATGATTAATAAACCGTACAATAAATAATTGTATATGCAACTAATAATTATATTTCAAAATATTTGTTACCTACTCATGATCTATACTTGTATAACTGTATAGTGTATAGAACTATAGAACCTACGTTGTTATAATTTGATTTTGTAATTTCATGGTTTATTTTCATGTTGATCAAATTATATATATGATATTAATGTATTATAACGTATATGTAATTACATTAGGCCTATTAACTATATTATTTTACTTAACTTTAAATGAAAACATTATTTAATTGTGTTCAATATTTGTTTAATTCAAGGTTTATTTCTTCGTCATGGTAATAAACTACCTAAGTTATTTAAGTTATTATTTTAATTCATACAGACAATATATGTTTGAATACCAAATTGTTTTTCACATCATGTTTTTATGTAGACCAAGGACAATTATTTAGAAAACCATTTGAAGTTAAAACACTAATATTTTAAATTTTCATATTATTTAAAAAAAAATTGGCTAAGTGAATGTCACTCTGCTGTACAGTAGGTTATAAGTGGGTCAATGTTTAATGGATTGTATTAAAATAGAATTCAATGATATAATATCATTGTATAAGGTAAACGATTCTGAGAGGAGACGGTTTGTCAGTCTGGATATTTTATATTGTTATTATTTATTATATCCCGTAAGTTGAATTAATATTATAATATTATTATTATTATTTATTCGTTTCTATGGTAATAAAAAAAGCGTTAAAAATTAAAATCCCATTTTTAGAGGTCTTTCGTAATTTGTCGGTGGTTTTTCCCCGTGATATCAAATAACTATTGAGAAAATCGAAAAATGACCTTCTAAAGTACCATCTAGATCCAATTTTTTAAAAGATAAGATACTATATGTTGAAATCGAAGCACTCCTTCTGTTGAACATTTTGTATGCAGGATAAAAAATTTAATATATTTACATATTTATATAATTTAAATATTGATGAGGCTGTTTATGAAATCTGGAAAAAAATTTCGAATTGCAATTTGAATAGTAATTCAAAAGTACTTATTGTTTACAGACATATAGAGATGATATTTTAAGTCCATTTTTTTATGGTATAGAATACAATCTATATCGTTTAAAAATGTATAATAATGACATGTGTGTAAAATTGTTTATAATACAAATAACTCTTCTTATATCTAAAATATTAGACATTTTTTACACAGAATATTTTTTTCAGGCGTAGTGCGTGCTATGTATTTATTTTTATGTAATTTAAATTGTAGATTACACGGCGTTTTGTTCACGATACATAATTTTTTTATGTCAATATTAAATAAATAATAAATAAATAATAAATAATAAATTATAATAAATAACAATAATTTAAATTAATATCTTCTTCAGAATGTTTTAATTGTTCATTTCTTGTAATTATTATTAAGTTTGCCGACTTGCTTGATATTAATATAAAAGATACTTATTATTTCATATTATATGACTAGCTGTTATTTACTTTTAAATCTATATCGACGTACCAAAGAACGATGTAAATAGGTTTGGAATATACATATTATGTAGCTTACAACGTATTAATCTAAATTAAATACTTTGATAAAAGTATATTGATATTGATATAATACATTGTGTTCAGTGTATAATAATTTACGTAGTCACTAAAGGTGTTAAGTCCCAACGAATAATATTTTTTGTCAATACAATTTCGTCAACATTTGAACTTGAAATATCTTTAAAAAATGTGACTTAAGAATTTTAGATATTTTTTGATTGTGGTAATAAAAACATTATGAAGAACCTTACCTTATATTACATTTTTAATGTTTATTTTATCCACAAACAAAATTGTATCATACTTACAAAAATCGTAAAAAAGTCGAAATTGTATGTATATAAAATATAACAAATAAAGAGCTCTGATATTTTAAAAATCACAACATGTATACAAAATGTGGATATAAATCTAGAATTGAAAAATTAAATATCTATGAGTAAAAATATCCATTTTTTAAATTTAGGTACATTTTTTGTATCTTAAATTCTTAAAATAGTACCTTTGTATATATTTTATACGCATTTAACTCACTATTGTTTTAGATACTATATAATATTTTATACTAGTTATTTTGATTATTGCTATAGAAATATCATTACCTGGTCATAAATTACAATTCACAATACACTAAAATATCAGGCTATCATAAATCATAATATCTAAATTTTACTGCTAATGATATTGTATACCTACTATTTTATAATATTATCTCTACATAATAATATAATATGTAATATATAGCATAATTTTTACAATTTTACGTTATGGATTAGCTAGATGTACTGACTTCAAAGTTTAAACTATAGTCAGGTATAAAAATCCTATAGGTACCTACGACCTACCTACCTATTTAAATCTACAAGCGTTTTCGATGGACCTGTATTTTAATTTCTAGGCACGCAGCGTTATTGGTTGGTAAATATTTATTGATACAGCGATGCCGCAGTATTTTTTAAAGAGAAAACACGGTAATGATTGGTATTTACTATTTACCTAATATTTATTACCAGAGTTGAATCTAGGAACGCGCGCACGTCGGTGAGCAGCCCAAGCCCCAAGGGCCTGTGTTCCACGAACCAAAGTGCCGACTGGTTTGTATATTACTATATTATATATAGGTATTCGATTTAACGTACGTTTGCCGTATTATCGGAGACATCGTCACGTTCGTTAGACGTCTCTGTGAAACGGTACCTGGTGGTCAGTGGATCGACTAATCGTGATAATATTATTATGTAGGTAATCTATCGCCAAAATCACAAAATAGATCGATCGGTTATTAGTTGATTGCCTGTTTGGATAGAAGCATTGCATATTTATATATTATATTATATTATATAAGTTAGTCTTATGAGGTATAGGTACCGCGATTCTATTGCAACAGGCTGTAGTAGCCGACGCACGTAAGACCAGTGATGGCTCTCCTGACTTCCGTCACGTAGACTTAGTCGTGCGAAATTCAAGTCAAATAACAATTGTCTGCACGTACAATAATTATACATTAATTATACAGACTCTGAACGAAATAAAATGTTTTAGTTTAGTATTCAGCTCCCTGAATTCGTGATTCTTTCTCTACTACATATATAGGTAGCTTGTCAGCTCTGAATAGTTTTATACATTGTCCGATTCTAGACTTATGATGAAATGAATTACAACTGGAGTTGGTACAATACCTATACATATTTTGATTTTACTAGCGTCAATCAACATGACATACGCTTAATGCTTATGAGTTATGGTTGCACACGGTGATTGAAATAATTAAAAAATAGCATAAGTAGAGAAGATCGTGTATATTTTTAATTTATAGATTAATTGTTTTGTTTTATTGTGTGAACCACGTAACAGTCTTAAACATATAGCCACATATAGGTAGTTGGTTTTAGACTTTTAGACAGTGACAAAGCCAGTAACTAAATTAATCATCATTGTTTTTAATTCACTAAGTCAACAATAATTTCGTAAGTAATAATTTTAAATTATTTTTAAAGATACTAACGTTTATTTTTTTTAACATAATATACCTATTATGTATTACATTCGATTTTCTACAGATATACCAACGTATTAAACTCGTTGTAAAATACATATTGGCAGTACAATTAAATTAAAATGTTATATTCTTATTTGTGTAGTGGGCTGTTTAGTATCGAGTATTCGAGTGATTTAATATGCGTAGACCCAATTAAAAATATACATACAATGGACAGAATATAAATTGATAAAAACATATTGTTTCTGTAAATTGTTAAATAGATGATGATTTTGAAATTGTTGATGCATATAAATCGAAATAAATTTGAACATGCAGTTTCTTTGTTGTTAAATTGTAGGTATGCTCTCAACCAGGGACTGTAACCGGACCGAAAATAACCGGTTATAGAACCGGGAACCTTGTGTTAATTATTAACCGTAACTTAACCGAAACCATTATTTTCAAACGTTTAAAAAACCTAACCAAAACCCTAACCCTAATTTTTAAAGTTCAATTTTTTCGGTTTTTAAAGGTTTTTTTCGGTTATAACTTTTTTATTTTTAAGTAAATTTTTAAAAATCATTAGGTATTTATTATTTAATTTATATTTTATTCTTTCCAAGAATATTTTATATTATGTAATGGGAAATAAAAATCATTGCCTACAGTATACAATCTAT
>WHPZ01567475.1:0-12860 GCA_016617965.1 Macrosiphum rosae
AATACTATATGTCTATGATAGTATCACGAGTTTTGTTGATGTATAACGCGTTATAAGTACCTAATGGATATTGTGATATGATTAATTTGGAATTTATTATAGGTCAGTTTTTTTTTTAATACCTTAGATATGTATATAATATGTCTTAAACCTAGACTGACATACCGTCTTCGCTCAGAATCGTTTTTCTTATACAATGATATTGTATCATTGAATTCAAATTTAATAGCATCCATTATACAGTGACCCACTTGTAACCTACTGTACAGCAGAGCGACATCCACTTACCCACCTTTTTTTTAAATAAAACCACTAGAAGGACTTAAATTTTTGTCAGTTGCTAAGGTCGTTTTGATGAAAAATTAATAGGGTTTGCAGGGGCCTTAATGATTATACTTCGTTTCGTTCTCTAATACAGATACAATACGCACGAAAGCATAATACGCAATACACTAATATCTACTACTGTAAGTCTATAAAATATACTTATAATAATATGTTTTTATTAAATAGTTAGTACAATATTGTAAATATTATTTATAATAATCACTAATACGATATTATATTGACGGTAATAAATTCATTGTCCTTCGAAACTCGAAAGTATCATGATCTTATTTGTATATTAATGACGTACGATTCATAATACAGGTTACTTTACGTCTTCATATCAAATTTCAGTAATTAAAAACGTATTCATTAAAGTAAATATTAAATCCCAATTTATTCCTAGCAAAAACGAAAGCAATACATGTATGATTTTCACAGACAGTAGTACTCCAAGTATTAGATGTACAAGAGAGTAGGTCTTGTAATTTTGTATGGGATTATATGCGTTTGATATTGACACTATGTGAAATTGAATATCTATGTAATTGTTATTTACTAATGTTATTCAATTGATATATGTATATCCTTGTTATGATTTATAACAAGTAGTATGGTTTAAAATTAAAACAATTTTGGAGTCAAAATGTTTAATATTAATGTGGAAGTATATTTGAATATTTTAATTCCCATGAAAATATCAAATTTTCAAATTAATTTTAATTTAAACACATATTTTCAAAAATCAATTCACTAATGGATTTCGATATTTCAGCATTATTATTTCATAGAGTATATATTTAACATTATAGTATTATACATGATACTTTCATTCCGTTAAAATTGTTCACACAAATGTGTATTGTATACAATTAGTTTTAATGTTTTATAATATAATGTTTTATAGATTTATGTTCTGCATAAGCGCAACTAGGGGGGGGGTAAACTTGTAATAGCCCCCTCAAAATAAATTATTAAATTCTTTCAAAAAATATTAACAAATCTTTAAAAATTACACTGTATTTCTTTTTTTTTTTTTTGGAAAAAAATTTAATTATTTAATTTATTTAATTTTTATTTAAACTTTTTTTTTATATTGAATATGATAAATATGGTAAATATCATAAGCTGTCTGTTTGTATTCGTTTTTAGGAAACAATTTATGTCTGTATGATATAAATTATTTTGTATTTGGTAAGAATGTAAGATTATTAAACACAATTTTAGAGTATACCTATGGACTGAACTATAACAGACATAGGTAATAACAGAATAAAAATCCCCTGAAAAAATTCCCCGACCCCAGACTACAATATTACTGACAACCACATGTCCACATGACATTTTTAAAACGTAATTAGTGTATAATTATTACATTACTAATATTTAATTACAAATATACTATTATACTTATATAATATAGGTATACTTTTCATTAAAAAAATTAAAATATAGTAAATGATATTCAAAAATTAACAATAATATTGTTTTGTTTAGTAAAAAAAGAGCTTTTCGTTCATTTGATGCTAAAACATCACTTTTTAAAAAACCAGTTGGTCAAAAATTTGTTGATTTTCTTGGTCCTTTTTATTATAATTCTTAAGCCTTTCTCTATAAAGAAAAATGTTAATATTAATTATAATTATAATAATGCTACAAAATTAATTATTGAATGGCTGCATGTATCGTTAAATGCAACTTAGGTTTAACTTTATGATATTATATTATTATAACTTTGTTTTCTTTTTTTCTTCTCTCTCTTTCAATATTGTGTAACTACGCAATTTGTGTTTTAAATTTATTTTTATTTTAAGCATATGTAACAATTGTAACTCCCTATCTTCGCTACAAGCTTAGCTTAAAGAAGATAGGTAATTCAAATGTATAAATTAATGTATAATTGTATATTTGTTTTTAAATAAAAAAAAATAATAATAATAATTTTTTTATTAACTAGTCGATGTATTGATCATTCGAAATATTTTTATTTTATATACTTTTAATATCTACTTCTAATAATAATAATTATTATTATTTACATATCGTTAAAATATTATTAGGAAACGTAGGTAATATTTTATTTAAGGATATATTATAATATATAATATAAAGGTATTAAGCAAAAAATATTATTGTTAATGTTTGAAAATTATAATATATTTATTAAAAAGTAAGGTATAATTAAATACTTGAGTAAATAAATAATTGATTTTTTTTATATTTTTAGTGAACATATATTAGGGTGTGGGGGCATCGCCCCCAAGGGTTATTTTTCATGTAATGTCAAGTGGGGGCTTCAGCCCCCCTCCCCAAAATGTCTGCCCTAGTTGTGCCACCGATGTTTTGATAAAATCTCTAATAAAAATTAACTTTTTAAAAATATATTTTATTATACCATACATTTGTCGATCATATCATTTATTATGAGTTATGATACATAATTTATGAGAAAAGTACTATTATTATTTATTGCATATTGTACAAAATTATTTTAATTCATTTTAAACATCCAGTCTAGTTCCAGACATTATCTATAGGATTTTCAAAATTAAAAATCCATTTACCTTCTAAAATCAATATTCAAAGTCCAAAATACCAATTTTAAACGGTTTTAAATTTTAATAAATATTACACAGACAAATTATAATATTCTAGATAATATGGTCATGAATATCAGAATATAATAGTTAGATAGTTTATTAATATTATTATATTTCTTAGTTTCTCACTTAAATATTATTATTTAAAATTATGTTTAAGTGCCTTAGAAAAAGTATAGCGATACAACATAACATACATACAAAAAAGTTAATAAGTCTATAGTCTTTGGTAGGTACCATGTTATGTACTGGATAATGACTTTTAAAATAATACACTTTTATTATTTAGTATTCGCAATACGTATACGCTAACCATTCAAACTAAGTGATTCGGCTCTATAATGTATAAACTTAACTGTACAAATTGTATTTAAAATATTTATTATTTAATGGGTCGTACTCACAAATAAAATATTGTTAACTAAATTACACGTACCAAAAAAAATAAAATACAAAAATGTTTTAATATTGATTTTAATAACAAATTAACCTTACCTTATAAATACTGTTATACAATCAAACTAATCAAAGATTCTGTGAGTTCCTATTTTGTCAAAATAAATTAATTTATGTCGAATGGTTCAAATACCATGGTCCACGATAACTGTTCACTCCCAGAGACATACGTCATGTTCACATGTATTACCGCACCAAGGTGTTACTTATTTTTACCTCCTACCTTACCACCATCAATCATTATAAATTAAAATGTTTGTCAAATGCAAATATGGTCATACGAAAAATGTGTCGTTCTAAAAGTGATCACCGTCCCCACCACCATGACTAACATTAACACCACCCCCTCAATACGCTAATGGACCTGTGTATAATATACTATTGATATAATATTTACTTAATAATATTTTACATTCTAATCGAAGCGACGAATGTATTGATTTTTCAATTTTATTATATGTGTGTGTTTTTTTAACAGACATGTTTTACATTTTTAGCTGGATAAAGCTTTTTGTTTTCTAACCGATTCTCTGTAACGCTTTGTTATTCACCTTAGAAACGTAAATCAACAATAAAAAAATATAAATGTGATTTCTCAATTTTCCTTTTAAAGTAATCTAGTAGACTCCTGCGTTTTTTTGTGTCTGTGTACACGATAAGTATTCGAAATAATGCTTCGATTTTCAACTTCAGTATCTTCTCTGGTGGAAAAGTAAATCTAGTTGGTGCACTCGGGAGGTCAAAATTAAAAATTCCCAGTAATTTTCCAAAGCGCAGGGAAATACAAAATACAAATTAAGGATAAATGGGAAGTTTTATGCAAAATTGGTTTTTGACCAAATCGATTTTGGTTTTTGGTGTAACTCTAAAAAAATTATGTAGGTATACCCAAATGAAATTTTCACAGTACGTTTATATTACCATTTTATATGAAACGTACAATTTTCAAAAAATATTTTGACTAGGTTTGAACTATTCATACGTATTTTTGATTTTATTAGTCTTTCTTTTATTAATGACAATAAAATAATTTTCGCTCGGTAAATTTAATACAGTTCCTAATAAGATGTTGTTAACGGAAATGTAAAAAGTTGTAAGCCCACGATAATTTTTTATGAAATTCTGAATTTGACATTCTGACAAAATTCACGAACATTTTCAAATTATTTTGGGTTAGAAATTCATAAAAAATTTTCTTTTTATACCTAGTAAAATAAATTACTTTAATCACAATAATATCATATACGTTGTAATATTATAGGCTGACAGACCTCCTTCGCTCAGAATAGTTTTTCGTGTTAGACAATACTTTTATATTATCATTGAATTCAAATTTAACACATCCATTAGCTTGACTTCTCTTTGCATCTAAATATACCTAATGTAGTTTTTAAATATGTATATTGTATACCTATTACCTACACAGAGTCTGGTAGATAAAAATTTGTTAAGAGACTAACACAAGGATCACGGAACCATTTTATCAAGGTAATAAATAATTATTAGAAGAAATGCAATAATAAACTTTTATTATTTCATAATATGACAACATTTTGAACAAAAAGATAAAATAAAAATAAATATCATACATTCGTACTATATACATAATCATAATTAAATTACTAGTTACATTTAATATTAGCACTTTGATCTATCAGTATAAACATATATAATATAAGATATAATAATAACGGCTACAGTCACATTTATACATAGGTATTTGTTAGTATAAAAAATACGTAATTAATTTTGTATTCTTAGATATTTTATATTATAATGGTTTTATTATTAAATACATAGGTATATGGTTATGTATTATGAAAAAATATTTTTTTCTTATATAGAAATAAATACAATTTACATTTTTAGGTGAAGTTAAATCATCAGATCATTTTTAGAAATTATATTTTTTTTAAATCTCCTATTGTACTGTTTTTATTAGTTTTCCTTTTTTTATTTGTCCTCTTAGCTTCTATGGCCATGTTAATACTGCATTTGTACATATATTTTATAAATATTAACTATGTTAAATTAAAAATTTCCAAAAGTATAGCACTTAATACCCTTATTACTGGTACTTGGTAGGTACAACTGTATGGCTCAAAGGTTATTTATATCTACCTCTATAGTTTTTTTTAGCTAACTAAGGGCTTGGTTTTTTTTGTTTTTAAATCTATTAAGAAGTCTATGCATTCAAGAAAAATATTGAATTAGGATTTAATTTAAAAAAAAATTTATTTGGATCCAATTGTTGTTTATAAGTTAAAACAAGTGCCATAATGTCTGAATTAATAAAATAAAAATAAAATATTAAAAACGTACACGATCAATAAAATTGAGTTAAATGTATTGAATTAATATTTATTAATTTATATGTACATAATTCATAAGTCAAATAGGCATAATATAGGGACAGTAAATTATACTTAGTAGATAGCAATTAGATTTGAAGTATTGTTAAAGAGTCTTTACTGCCGACTTAAACTTTTGATAATAATATTATTTTAATATACCTATAATTTTGTATAAACACAAAAAGTTGGCAGAGTACGCATTTAAATTTAAGTAAGTACCTACATATTTAATAAATACACACTTTATACAAGATACATTTTTACATTTACATTTATAATTATAAGTAATACTAAAAAGCGTATTAATATTTATGATTTAATATGATTTTGGTGAAAACTATACTTTGAAACTATAAAAGAAAATCATTATTTTTTACTTTTTAGTTCATAAGAAAATGTGAGTACTTATTTGTTTTATATCTTAATGCATCTCGTTATACAAAAAAAAATAAATAAATCGAAACTAGATGCTGTACTAACAGTCTTGACTAAGCGTTTTCTGATTTTCAAGTAGGTACTATTTCTAACTACATTTAAAGAGCAATTATTTTTAAACAAAATTACTAACAACTAACATGCATAGTTACATATATATTTATTTTATTCCTATTCAAGTATGGCATTATTTATAATGAATCTTTAATTATTTAGTATGTTTGTGCTTATGATAAAACCCTTCTTTATTTATTTGTATACACCACACAAATTATTCGATTGATTCAAATAAAATTGTGAAACTATTTGAATAGTTGAATTTATAAAGTATACCTATACAAATAGACGTCTTCATTTCTTGGGAATATTATGCAATTGATAAAACGTAAATAATTGTTAACTTAATTAACAATATTTTCAAATTAAATAACTATTGATTCATCAGGAAATTGAAAATTTTTCCTAAACGGCCTTCTTCTACCCTTTAACCTTCTAAATGGTCGAGGTCTTAATGTATGAGGAGGTGGTAATAAATCTACTTCTTCTAAAAACCTTGAATCCCTTTCTGGGGGGATTAAAAATGAGGGCACATCTGGTCTAGATGATAATATCAGCGGGTCTTTGCTCAGCAAACTTTGTTCAACAAATCCAGAACATTGTGCAGCACAAACATCATCTCGCATCATTTTATCGATCCCGACTTCATTCATCAAGCGACCACAGTCAGTTACTCTTAATGAAGCACAGTTAGACTATAAATAGATTTAAAAAATATATGATAATATTATAAATATTTTAAAATACAATATAATAAAAATGAATGAATACTTACACCTTCAGATGTACAAATACAGCTAGTACAAGGTGAAGGCAAATGTGATTCACCAACTGCAACAATATGGCCGTTAATATTGCAAGATTGTTGATTATCTTTCCATAGAGTTAAGTCGATTGTTGGTAATACTGGACAAGGAAGACGTGGGTTTCTTAAATTAAACAAACAAATATGTTTAGAAACATTTTATTGTGGTTAAGATAATTTTATTTATTTAAAAATGTAAATAAAACACTAAGAAAAAATATATTGTAAATGTTGAGAACCCCAATTAATGGTGAACCAAAACAATGAAAAACAATTACATAAAATAATTCGATATTCTCTTAAGTATTAATTTCAGAGCTTATAAAACCATATCATACAAATTAAAAAATGAAACACATTATATATTTAATTATATTTAATATAATAATAATGCTATTTTTACTTACAGGTAATCATTTGGTTGATCAAATGCTGCCTTTTGCAAATCACTGGGTACATCCATATTTTCACATAATATTTTAGCTAATGTAGCTTTTCGAATTTCTGCAAGTTGAGCTTCAGAAAATCTAAACAATGGATTATCAGATTCAAACCTGTGAAAAAAAAAATTTAAATCATATAATAAAAACAGATTCAATCCGAAAAAAATTACCAAAAACGATCACACTGTTTCAGGTGTCTGAATTGTAAGCCTATGATGCATGCAAAAGTTGGCCCCACGAGGCCACCTTTCACTGGATATTCACTTAAACCTCCAGGAAATAAGTCAATATCGTCTGGACTGGCATATATCGTTTTGAACCTGACAATAACTTCTGGAGACAGTTCTCTCGTCAAATCTTCCCAAGTATTTGCACGTCGAAGACCACATCTGGCTCTAAACGAGTTATATGATGGTATACCATGGTCACGTCCTGAGAATTTCAATTATAATGTTTATGTTTAAAATGTTTTTTCATTGTTAATATTATTTACCTCTTTGAATATTTAAAGCTGGCAAATCTTGTCCAGAATGTGGTACTTTCACGTTTTCAAACAAATGATTAGTAATTTCACCAGTAATAAATTGATCTAAATTTTCCATAGGTGTGCTCACTTGACCTCTTACTATCTCATCAACCATTTGATCCTGAAATAAAAATAGTGAGTACAATAATAATAAATAAAATAAATACAAGTAATCTATATATACACAATTGAAAACTAAAACTAACCCTATAAATTACGTCAGGATTGAAAAATACATCTCTCAATAACAATGCTGGTTCCAGAGGATGATATGACGGTGACATTCTAGGAATATGAGGTCTTAATAAGCTATGACCTATTCGAAAAGCGGCTACAGCAAATTCAGTAAAAGGTCCCGGGTGACAATCGGGAGAATAGCCTTAAAATTATTTTAATAGTTATTAATAGCATCATTCTAGTGATAGGTAGATTATGCGATTGTATTTTTAATAATTATTATCAAAAAACTACTTTTGTAATATCCAGCTGAAGAAAGTCTCAAGTCATATTTATCTACAGCATCCCAACCTAAGATACGTGGCAAGAATTCGTTGTATACAATTTGCTGATAAGTTGCTGTAAATATTTTTCTTGTATTTTGGTATATTATTTCGTCATTCCAGTGTGGATTAAGTCTATGTAAAACTTCGGCAATACGATTGTGCTCCCTCATAAAAATTGTGTGGAGTGAAGTTAGTCCAGCTTGTTCACTCACTCGACCATCACCTAAAATATACACATATAATTAATAAATAATGATAACCCATAATTTATTAGTTTAATATAAATGCTTTACAAACCTCCTATAAAACAGTAGCCAGATGAAGATTTACATTCTGGGTGTAAAGACGATTGAGGCATTAAATCTTTTCTCAACGGTATGTGATGTACTGTAACATTTAGCTTTCCAATGTGAAATGCTCTAAGGTCTTTAGCCATACATGAATCTGAACCGTAAACGCTGGACAGATCCAAATACGCAGAATTCTGATTGGTTTGGTCTCTAGGACCCATACGTTGTTGACCTGGTAGAGATCTCATAAACGGTAAACACATTCTAACACCAGTAGACGGATTTACATTTGGATAAAACGGATCACCATCGGGTATTTGTATCGGCATGCATTCAGGGTGAACTGTTATAGGACTATCACATGATCGGCAGTCGGGTATAGAAGAGAAATATCCTAAAAAGTTGCAATCGTATTTTTAGAATAATCATAATAACACTAAAAAAAAAACATTTACCTTTGTGAACTGGTGTAAATGTTATGTCATGATCTAAGATCTGAGCGAATTGCATAAGCATTAGAGTGTAACGGCCGTGTAAATGACTGATGTCTGGATGAGACATAGCACTCACTAATCGAGCAGATGGTAATGGTACTCCGGTCACGGATGTCACTCTTGGATGATTTATTCCTAGAGAAATATATCGTTTATCAATAACATATTATATTATATTATATTAAAATAAATTTGTTGAGATTTACCATTTTCATAAGCAGCTGGCATTAAACGTTGAAAAGTCGTCAATGCTTTACCAAAATTTGGATTATTTAAATTATTACAGTAGCCACTAAATGATCTATATGGATTATGGGCGTCACAAGGATGTGTTTCAATAGGACATTCACCGTCACTGAAATGTATCGGTGGAGGAGCATAAAGTTCAGTAAATTGCAAGGTATCGAAGAAGTTTTGTCCTAAAGAATTTAAGCTAAATAATGGATCACCAATACTGTCCAAGACTTGACGACGACGACGTCTAAAACACATGCATGAAAAATATGTATGAACATTTGATATTTCTAATAATAATAATTAGGTATATAAATATAATTTTAATTTGTATATTATAAATATATATTTATATTATATACAATATACATATTTATATATATAAACTAACCGTTTATCTAATGATTTCAATATTTCTTTTGAAGCGTATTCAAATAGTAGTGAGTTATTTGCCAATATTAATGATGATTTGCTTGCTTTACTAAATGCAGCAGCTGTTCCAAGAGGAGACTTTGGGTCTACTCCTCCTTCTATAAATAAAATATAAATAATACATTAATTTCAATTTTATAATGTATAATATAATATTAACATACTTTTTGACCATAACAGAAATTCAGTTTGCTTTCTTCTGCTAACGTCATCTTCGGCCTTTCTCCACGCTTCTCTTACTAGATTTTGATTGTTAATCTGTTCAGAATCTTGTTCCGTTTTATTAACTGTCATTTGGTCGTTACCGATCACTGAATTATCTTTCCATTGGTAAATATCTAGTTTAGAATGTTGGTCACAATTTATTGGATGATTTCTAAAAGTAAATAATAAAAGTTATACACGTGTTTATACGCTACAAAAACTACATGGTGAAATAAAGATATATTATGCATCTACTTATTAAATTGAAAAAATTACAAATAATCATCTCGATCAATAAACGCTTTCGGTTGTATCATCGTTACGTCTTCAAAGTTTTCACAAATAATTCCAGCCAATGTGCTTTGTCTAATCTCTTGCAATTGACTTTTGCTATACGTAGATGGTGGGAAATCGTTCTCATACCAAAATCGATCACTATTCTTGATTATAGAAAACTGATTTGCGAGTAAACAAGAAAATGTTTTACCAAAAACGGCTCCCTTCAATGGTGTTTCTAGTAAACCTCCAGATAGCAAGTCTATATCACTGTAAGATCTATTAAAAATATTCACACTATATAAGTAAAATGGAATAATCAGATCACTATATAAAATATAGTTAATAAATATGGATTTTTAATATACCTATATAATGTTTTATTAATTTTATCTACACCTTGATCATCAGATTCTACAAATGATCCACTTGAACATACATTTTTCCATACCCTATAACCAGGGATTTTCATTTGTCTACCCAAATTCAACAACATCTCGATATCTATTAATTGTAAGAAAAAATCATTATTGTGTTCAATATAAAATATATTTAACATTATCATTTACTTTTTTTTGGCAAACTGTAGTTTTCGATATCGCCTAAATTGTTTTGATTGTATTTATCGATTATAATTGATGGCAACATGGGTAAAACCGTTGCATATACGCTTTGCATAGTACCGGGTTGATTAGAACTTGAATAACCTGAGTAATATCCATGTTTTAATGGACTGAGATTCCATTCATTCATCATTGCCTGCCAAAATTAAGTTCTCACAACACTTAAAATTGAATTAATAGTCGATCGATTAAAAATGTACTCACGTGTCCAACGACATTGGGAATAAATTCGTAATACGTGATGTGTTGCAATTGAGCAATTGTTATTCGTTTAGCTTCTTCGAAAAGCGTATTGTTCGACCATCCTGGATTGATATCCCTCAATTTTTCCACTAGACGATTATGTTCCAATATTAATAAATTGTGAATTGTTGTCGAATAATCGGAGTTTCGGGACGTAGAACTAAAATAAAACTAATTAAAATATATACCTATGCATATTTTTGTTTATAATTTATATAAACAAACCTAGAACACGGGGTCTTTTTTAGATGTCCCGATTGAGTTTTAGTGACTTTCATGGTGGATGCTTCACAAGAAATACTATTGTATATCGGAGATGCATCTAAGAAACTAGTCGCAGCGTTCAAAAATACTGCGCTGTCTAAACATTTTAAAATACTAATATTATAAATGTTATATAGCACGATTATTGGATGCATCCAATCTGTTTACCAGTTATATTTTCCATGGCTATATCCAACCTGATAAAATCGGCCCACATCCCTGACATAACGGTCAAATGTTTATTGCCAGCTATGAAAGACCTACTTAATATTTCTGCCACATCCGAAGCCTCAGGCCATTTAGTCGAATAGGATTCATCTTCAAAATCACAAACAATAATAATTGAGCACAAATTTCGTTTTAAACAATAAGGCATACGCAATGGCATTACTTTGAACTTCCGATGGAAATTGAAGAAACGGTGAGTTCCGTTTGCCCCAATTCGGTCGATGGACGTTATTGCATCGTCCGTCAGCGTTCCTGTACTTACTCACTGTGCATTTTTCATCAACGGAACCACTTGCTGTTGTAATAAATAAAATACTTGCCCCCAGCATCAGGAACAACCTAATTAAATTAATATATTTTTTTTAGAAATCAACATTACGATTGCGTTCATTGTATATGTGTAAAAACGAGCAAGAAGTCGAACTACTATGGATTCTAATATCACTTTCACTACAAAAAATGTATTTAATATTTTATTCTGTTAACTGATTTTTAAAGCAAAATGTAATATATTTAGAGACAAATTAATAGTATATTTATTGTGTACTTTTTATAACTATTATGCTACTGTAAGAATTTCAATTATCTAACTAATTTCAGTGTCATTGAGTGTATAATAGTATCACGCTGAGACGTACCTATATGTGTGACAGCTGTCGTGTGATGTAGTTGCCTGCAGGGTACATCAGTAATAGTAAGTAAATTATAGGTATAGACGTATAATAAACTTATAGCTTATTTAAATATTTCAAGCTTTAAATTACTTGCAATTGTACAGATTTATAATTTTCCTCTGTTGTGTATTTTAATAGATTTATAGTACTAAACATATTCTTACATTAGTATAAAAATAATAAGTTGAAGAAATCTTACTATACTCATACTTTTTCTAGGAATGAGGAAGTAACTATACTTATAAGTATAAATGTAACAACTAATAACTAATGTGTCTCAAATTGTTTGAAAAACCTCTAATGTGAGATAGAACAAGTGTCCAAATATATTTAAAACTAAACGAGAATGAACTTTTATCGTTTTTAGTTTTTCGCTGTTCAAAATTTAGATG
>WHPZ01567478.1:0-10388 GCA_016617965.1 Macrosiphum rosae
TCAAAATACTATTCACGGATGTTTAAACTTTTGATCAAATTGTTTATCTTAGATAAATTTATCTAGATACGTTTTTATTTTATCTCAGATAAGCATTAGATAACTTGGAAAATATTTATCTAGATAAGATAAAATAAAGTAATTTATTATCTAGATAATTTATCTAGATAAATATTCTGTCATATTCTGTAATCTTTTCCATTCATTTTGAACATATTCTACTTCTGTATTTAAACTATTATTAATGTTATTAGGACAATTATTGTGTATAGGAGACTCTTCGATAGTTCGACATTCTATATTCTGTAAATCATTTGATGATTCAATAGATGTCATTTGATGTATTCTCCAATATTTGAACATCTTTATCAATATTTTCTATATCTTCTGACTTAGATACGATTGATACATTTTCTTTTAACCCTAAAAAAAATGTTGGTTTAGGGCATTTACTACTTCCTAAAGCTAACATGGCAAGTGCATGGCGTTCTTCTAATGTGACAGCTGGTGCGTTTGGAAGTTGTGATTTTATGTTTTTATGTATCCATGCTTGGTCTTTACAAAATGATCCGGTAAATCCCATTTTGCATGTACAAACTCCATTATCTATATTCACTAAATATGTCTCACTTATATTGCTTACACTTGGAATAACATAGGTGGATTCATTTAATATTTTTATATCACTAATATTAATATCAATCATTTTAGAAGATAATTTTGTATATAATCTTTGGGTTTCTAAATGTCTACCATGTGCATGATTAAGTATCCGGAGAGTGAAATACTCTTCACCAACTGACATAATAAAATCAAGAAGTGCAACAACATTGTACGCTTTAGTTCTATATATCCTTCATAATTCGAATTGATGCTTCAGCATAATTATTTGTATCATGATTCCGATAAATAATCTTTGATCTGTGATAACGAACCCACTGTTCCTGCCTTTTACATTTATTCTCAAATCGCTTTATAAAATTAACTGGAGCTTCTTTTTTAACACGAGCTTCAATCATTTGAAAGTCATTTTTTGATTCAGAATACATTGCCTAAAAATAAAAATTTCTTTTATTAGCCAATAGGTATATAATTTAAACTAGGGACCTATATAATGTATTGTTATTATAACCTAATTAATATGAATTTAGTAAAACGTTTATTGATTGGTTTGTTGTATTGTAATTCAATAAGCTAACTGAATTGTGAACATCAAAATTAAATATTACCGATTGAAATAGCTTCATTAATGGCATACGGTTAGAAAGATTAATTCCATTTTTCCATCAAGCCATCGCCACTCTGCTTGTGCCATGTGAAAATTACAAAGAAATTGATTTGCCTTTGGCTATAGTCTTAGTAATGCATTTTTTTCAGCAGTGGAATCATCAAGTCATAAAAACTAGTGGAACCTGAAGTATTTATTACACTATTAGGTATTTTTTAAGATATTAATTACCTAATAATAATTGATGAAATCATATATTATTATATTAAGTTATATCTTGTACAACAATTACATATAGATAAAAGTTTGTAAATAACTTGCTTAAAGTTGAAACCTTAAGTTTAAAATAAGCAACTGATTATATAGGCATAAAGGTTATAAATCAAAAAGAAATGAGGTAAGGACCAATAAAACTAAAATAATAAAAGTCTAGATTAGTTTTACTTTTAACGCATTAGTATCTACCTTTATAAATAAATAACAAATATCATAGTTATGCTTTACCTCGTGGCCACCAAAGCTTAAAGGGAAATTGTTCTGAAGAAGTGTAAATGCCCCAATATAACTGTTCTCAGATTGGCCTTCGTGGATTACAACAGCTAAAGGGATTGCTCCAGCTTTTGATGGGGTTAATATATTGGTAACCGTACTATTAGTTGTATCTACACTGCTCTAGTTGAATCTATAAAAATTATTTCACTTGAACATTTAAGCTCCTGTGCTCTCTTCATAATTGACGTAACAATAATAACAGCCCATGGGTTATCATGCTTTATTGAAACATGAACTCCTGCAATAGGTAAGTGAAATAATTTTAGGTAGGTATATAATATGTGTACCTATTATGGTATATGAACTTTATTTACTTTTTGATAAAACAATGTTTGAAAATATTTATTTAATATGTTCAAGTTCATGTTAAGTGTTAACTAAAAATTTAATACTTTAATGCATTTTAATATGTTTACATATTATATTAAGTTATACATCAATATCTGATATATTTAATGTACTTAATACAGGTACCTATATATTCTTAATATAATGATTTCAAAGTTAGACAACAAAAATATTGATTAAAACAATTATTATTTAATATTTACAAATAATTAGAGATTAAATTTATTTTTTAATCTATAATAAAAGTATAAAACACTAAATTATAGGTACCTATAATTTATACCAAAAATAACCCTTATACTTTATAATATAATAAGAATCCAATATTAGAGAATCGTAATATAATAGTATTTAAATATATTACGTATACAATTGTAGGTATACATTTGATTACACTTACCCTTCTCATTGTAATGCCCAATTTTTTCTTCCAATTTTGAAAGTGGAGCATGCACAGGTCCAAAATTTATTTTCCTCCACTCGTCATGTAGGTAGTATAAATGCCTCATTGTCGGATTTATACTACTATTAGCAAGCAGCATACAAGAAGCGTCTTGTAGAAGCAATTTGCTTTCGTGCAAACTTCTAGCTTCACTGGGTGATAAGCGATTTTCAAAGTACTCAATAAATATATTGTCAGTCTGAAAAAAGTTATTGTAAAGTCAATTTTTTTACATACCTAGTCTATTTATACTTAATATTATATTATATATTACACAATAATAAATTATATAATAATACTTTATACCCATACTTTATACTCATACAATTAGGGATCTATACTATTATAGAGTTCATAAGGAAGTTTTTATTAACATTTATATTACATAATAAATAAATAATTACCTCATTTTTTGTTCTCAAATATTTTAAAGCATCACATGAATCCACTGGATGGTTGTGATTCCAAAAAAATTTTACTTTGGCCGAGAGTGAAGGCGCATATTTTAGGTAGGGGTCATTCTTCCTGGTATTTTTATTATTTTTTTTTTTATCAATATGTCTATTGTTGACTTACAATTAGTATTACGTTCTGTAATTTTAATAATACTTTTATTTTTTGATGAATGATGACAAATAAAATATTTGTGAAAAATAACCCTACAAAATTAAGTTTTTATTATAACTGTTTAATTTTTTTAATTAACTACACAGTACACTTTACATAAATATTATGTTTGTTATGTCTTACTTAGTAGGATTTTGTAATTCAGATTGAAATATTTATGATGTATTAGTCAATGTAGAAAATAAATCTAAAAACTTTTTGGCTGAACTACTATCATAAATATTAGTTCTAATTACAAACTTTTGTGATTCGACACAAGACTCGTTAACATCAATAACACACACATATTCATCACTCAGTTTACTGAAGTAATCTTTTAAAGAATTAATGTTCATTTTGAAGTTTAATAAAATACTTCTATAAAATTACACTGTTCGGATTTCAAAAGTAATTTCAAATTGTATTATGCATTTATGCAAATAGAAAAATCATTTATAATTCTAATAATAGTATTCTATACTAAATGATAAAAGTTAAAAAACATATGATTAGATATGAGATACAATATTAAAAACACAGAAGTAATGATAATTGTTAAAATATTTTGAGCTGAAGTTAAATTAATAGTATGCAATAAGTACAATAATAAAAATAATAAATATATACATGATGATTTCCATTTTGATATGGATGTGTTTAATATCATTGCATTTAACATAATAAAAAAAAGTTAAATTAAAAATATTATATAGGATATTTAACTTTAAAATATTAAAATAAATAACTCAACAGAATATAAATATTTAATGGAAACATGTTGCATAGTTTGAACATTAATTGTAAAATAGATCCATGTTATTATTTTTTTTTATTTTAGTAGGTAAACGCATCATTACCTCAATGATAATTAACTTACAGACTGTAACATGTAATAGTCAAAGTCTGCACCACTAAATTGATGTATAACATTGGTTTGCTTAGCTTCACTTTTATTCGTAGACACATTGGAAATAATGTTTAAAGAATAAATAAATAAATTATGAAAATTTAATTTTCTATTCTACCTATTGTGACTTATTAATAGGGTACCTAGTGTTAAAGATTAGTTATTAAAAAATATTACTGGAACCAAACATTTATTATGTTATTACATTTTTAAATCAAATATAATATATACACAATAATATATAATTTATATTACTCATAAAATTAGTTAACTCGTTAACATCAATAACACAAACAAATTCATCACCCAGTTTACTGAGGTAATCTTTTAAAGAATATTAATGTTAATTTTGTAATTGAATGAAATGCTTCCATAAAATTACACTTTTCAGATTTCAAAAGTAATTTCATATCCTAACCTATGGGACTTATTAAGAAGTACAATATATTATATTTAAGTACCTACTAATTATTAATTATTAAAAAATATTACTACTACAATTCAATTTACTACAAAATACTACTATACAATATATATTATACTCATTATACTATTATATGTATTTTTTCTTAATATAATTAATATTCATATAGAATTATATTTACGCGCGGTTTTTAAATGATGGTTGATAATAATAAATGATAATATTTTATAATAATTGATAAAAGTTCTTATTATATTTACGCGCGGTTTTCAAATGAACCAATGAGTATGGGTTATTTATATAAGACGCTGGGGCACTATGGGGTTTGGTAATACGCGGCCCAGCCGGCGGCGAGGTCGGCCGTCGTTGTCGACGTACGGGTCCGCACCACCTGCCGTCCGACTGTAGCGCGTCGTGCGGGTGACATGAAAAGCATAGCGGCCGGTATTTCGGCGACGCCGAAATACCGACCGCGACAAGATGTTACTTAAAATAGGAGACGGAAATTTCCATTTCATTGGAAGGTGAGATCACTATCCCCTCCAATTTGTGTACATTTGTTAGCTCTTTATCAGAACTAACTTCCAGAATTTACCCAGATATAATAAATATCAAGATGAAACCCATCGTGGTTGTGCGAGCGAGCTATCTTAACTCCAAAGAACGACAAGGCAGCCGAAATCAATGAAATTCTACTAAAGGCATTTAATGAAAAAGCTGTTGAATATAAATCTTTTGATTCTGTGATCCAATCGGATGATGCTGTTCTTTAAAATTTCTTAATACTCTGAATCCTTCTGGTCTTCCATCACATAAACTTATCCTTAAAATTGGAGCACCCATAATGTTACTTAGAAATCTTAACCTACCTAAATTGTGTAATGGAACTAGATTGCAAGTTAAAGCTCTGCACAAAAATGTAATAGAAGCTATAGTTATCACTGGGTGTGCTAGAGGATATATAGTTTTAATCCTGAGAATAACGTTAATTCCAACTGATTATCCCTTTGAGTTTAAAAGAATACAATTCCCACTCAAAGTTTGCTTTGCTATGACTCTTAATAAGTCTCAAGGATAATCATTGAGTATGGCAGGGATTGACTTAATATGGATCCATAAGCCTAAGGACTAGGCTATCTGTTTTAGAATTTGTTGACGGCAATAAATAATTATTTTTACCCTTATAAACTTCAATATTTAAAACGTATCCATTAGTATCCAATAGTATAATAAACACGAAGCTATTACGAACTATTACGCCGAATGTAACTGATAAATATTGCCACGCGCCCATAAAGAGAAACGTTGTTGTTGACATTTGATAAATATTATTGGAATTACCTATGTGAACTTATAAATAAAAATTTAATTTAATTCGACAGTGTCCAAATGCGCAATATGCTTAATGTTGGCAACACAACTTCCTGTTTCATAAGAAACCATTGGAAATATTACTGCATTCAGCAATAAATTTTCTCCTTGATAATATTTTAAAATATGTTCAACAAAACTGTCTACTCTAATTGGTAAAGGCTCGATTACATTGAGCGAGTTTACAAGCTGATAGTTGGCTATTTTAGAAGCGGACTAGTCGGCTAGTGCGATTGTAATGATTACATGCAAAACGTGTACTACTCGCTTAGTAGCCAACTAGCTAGCGAGTAAAAACCACGTGTACTACCCCGAGGCGGTTTGCCGTTGTGAATATTAGGTACGTTTCAATTAAACTAATATTACGTTTTTTAAATGACATTTCTGTGTAACTACTGTTAAAATGAAGTGGAACACAAGTCATATTATACAATTTCTTAATGTGTACCAACAGTACCATTTGTTATGGAATATAAAAGACAAAGACTATTGCAACACAAAATTAAAAAATGAAATTTCCAATGTTTTTATAATAAACTTAATGAAAATCAGTTAATTGTGAAGCAATTGAAGGCTAGAATCAAATCCATTAAAGATGTTTAAGACAAGAACTACACAAAATTGAAAAAGGCAAGAAAAGTGGAGGTGTTACCGAAGAAGTTTTTTCACCAAAGCTTGCTTGGTTTAACGAAGCAAATTATTTGTCAGAGGTTTTGAGAATAATAAATATTAAATCAAATTTGGTGAGTAAAAATTTTTAATTTTAATGAATATTTAGGTATTTATAAATTAATAATAATTAACAGATCATTTTATATTAATTATTATTTAAACTATTATTCCAACTTTCTCCCACTGCCGCGGCAGAGGATTTTCTTCTATGAAGTGGGCAGCATATGCTTGTCTGACATCCTCAGAAGCACGTTTGTAATTATTGCTGCCTAAATTATTAATAGGTTGCAAATTGTTAGAATTATCCCTCCATAGTCCAGGTGTTATATTTCCAGTATTTGAATCCTCCCTATCTACTGCTTGTGAAGGTAAGTAATTTCCTGGAGCAGTCCTTCGTAGCCAATTATGAAGACTGCAAGCTGCCCAAATTACTTTATCAGTAGTATCGGGTTTCAAATCTATTGGTCTTGAAAATATTCTGAATCTCCATGCAAGTATGCCAAAAGCATTCTCAACAACTCTTTAGGCACGTGAAAGACGATAATTAAATACCTTTTCCACATTACTTAGCCCAGTTTTACTATAAGGTTTCAAAAGATTTGTTCTTAAAAGGAATGCATCATCTCCAATAATAACAGCATGGTCAGATATAACAAAGAGTATTACTTTCCATTGCAATATTTAAAGTACTATCTCTAAATATTGCGCTGTCACTTGCGCGTCCATTACCACCGACGTCAATATAAGTAAAGCCATAATCGGCATCAACCATGGCAAATAATATGATGATATAGGTTTTTTTGTAATTAAAGTAGGTTAACAAGGAGATCTTTTGATAATTACGTGTTTCCCATCAATAGCCCCGACACATCTAGGGAAATTATTATTATAATTAAAAATTCTTTTTTATATTTCAGTCTTTTGTCTATTTATCTGACATTACAAGAAATATAGAAATGATTTTAAAATGGCATTTTTAAATTAATTTTTACTTACCTCAATGAATGGTCGAAGGAAGAAAGAAATCGCCGATGGCACTTCAGGCAAAAATATCGATATAGTCGATTCGGGAACTCGTAAAGGTATTGCAGAGACTTAAAAGAATCGCCAGTTGCTAGATAACGTAGTGTTACTTCAAGTTTTGTGATTACTGGGCTTGCCATTCTCATAACTGTATCTTCTATTTTGAGCATTCCATTTACCATCTTCAGTAATCTTCAAAATGGGTACAGTCTAATCTCAAAATATTGCGATAAGCTGAAGCGTCTTCGTCCTTCAACTCTTTCAGTAAACTGCTCAATGCACCATACATCTCACGTCTGCCTATCCATTTTTTCACCCATATATTTCTTTGCCTTTTCCACTTTTCTTTTTTTTTAACTCATTTTTGATAGCATGAGCTAAGATAATGACAGTCGCAAGTACAATTTCTGTCGACATTTTGTAAATACTGAAACCATAAACGCCAGCTAGTAGCGAATAAAGTAGACCAGCTTTTAACTTTACTCGCGGATAGTTAACAATTTGCTAGTTGGCTAGTGAACATGATTACACTAGGCGAGTTTACTAGCAGATAGTGAATTTGCCAACTATCAGCTTGTAAACTCGCCCAATGTAATCGAGCCTTAAGCCTTCGTTTTTAAAAACTCTATTTTTCAAATGATTAAAATTACTTTCGCATCTACTACTTGAAGCTGTTTCATCACTAAATCCAAAACTATTTACCAATTATACTTGACCAACAAGGAAATAGTTTCATCCTATTGATGATAATAGGTACGAGTTCAGATAGATATTGAGCATTGTCATATTCACCAATTACATTCTTTACTAGTGTTTCACATTTCCTTAAAATTTCTCGTGCCCAGTGTTTAAAAGATGTTACATTTACATCATCTACATTTATTTCTTCATAATAACTTTCTAGAATTTTACAATCGTATTTATTAACATTATTTATTGTATCATCAACAGTAGAACTAGTAGGCGTAATCAATGATTGTAATTTTTTTTTACTTTGGGAGAATGCAGATTCTGTCTGTACTTCTCTGTCATCATCATTATTACTTGTATTTATACAAGGCCCATCATATTTACTGAAAGCTATTACAAACAATATAGCCTCTAGTATTATTTTTTTGCTTCATCCATATTTTTACAAAATATTAAAAGGCACATTGCTCTACAAAATAGCTGCTTTGTTCTAGGATATTTAGAAGTTTTTAATGGTTGCCATTGACTCACTAAATGGTCAAA
Organism: Macrosiphum rosae; assembly: GCA_016617965.1. Taxonomy (NCBI): domain Eukaryota; kingdom Metazoa; phylum Arthropoda; class Insecta; order Hemiptera; family Aphididae; genus Macrosiphum; species Macrosiphum rosae. The sequence goes on from WHPZ01567478.1 coordinate 8,807, forward strand.
ATGACTTACATCATTTCTTATAAAACAGGTTGGTATTTTTTGTTCACTATTGTTTTTTTCTTTGGGGATTGAAAAACAGATATTTAAGTATTTTTCCAAAAAATTATACTGTGTAAATGATTGCACAAGTGCAAACATCAAAGTAAGTGATTGGTCACTAATTACAACCTTAGGTGGTGTGAAATTTGCAGATCTCAACCAGCCTTTCAACCACAAAAGTATCGAAACATTTTCGTGTTGTTCTGATAGCATCGATAATGGTGTAAAACTTTGATTATTTATTTTCATGATGCCTTCTTACAAATAAATTGTACCACTATGATTCTGACCAACTCTCTTAATTTTTTTACAGCAGCCTCCAGTTGCATCAAAACTTATAGTTGGAATTTTATTTTTAATGCAAACTTCTTTACATATTTTCAATTTAAGATTACTCCACAAATGAATAAAAAATTTATCAAACCCAATATAATGAATGGAAGTTGAATGCTCACCATTGTATTTCATTAAACTTAATGCAGTAATTGGGTCTGAATGAAGCCTAGTTGCAGATACTTCTCCATTCTTAAGTGCTCTTAAAGCATTGGTGTTAGGTATAGAAACGGGTATTACATCACCTTTAAATATAAATAAAAAAAAAAAAGAATTTTAGAAGGTTAAATTTTAGATTCTGAGCGGAGCGAAGAAGCTAGTGGTTTTACAATAGTGTTCATTTTTTTTTTTTTTTTTTTTTATATCCTGTATACAAAATTTTTGCCAGAAGGAGTGTTTCGATCTCAACACATAGTACCTTATATTTTAGAAAATTGGATCGAGATGGTATTTTAGAGGTCATTTTTCGATTTTATCAATAGTTATTTAATGCCACTTGTAGAAGGTACAAAACTGGAGTAACAACTAACAAGAAGTACTACTCCACACAGGTGGTTAAACACTATGCGTTTTAAACGCAAGCAAACTTGACAAACGCGCGTTTTAAATCACAAAAATAGATTTGCCGTGAATGAATTAATGATTCACACTACGGGAAAAAACGTGCGTTCGATCATTTCCGATCGCATACGATCGGACTGGTTCAATTCCGGATCCCGGGTAGCAATTTTAAGGTGCAATGTCTGTGTACATACCCGGTGCTTATAAGACGGTTCATACGCGGTATAAGAACTGTGCGGCTTCAATAAATTATAATGTTTATGCTAGGAAGGGTTCACGGTGTAAAAAAATAACCAATCAATAAAAATGTTAATATATTATTGGGTTGGAATCAAACATAAATTTGCCTCGGAATTGTGGATCAAAGGACTTTAGACTGGAAAATTGGAAATCGGCATTACGTTTTGGAACCTGGAATGTACGCACTTTATTCAAACCTGGAGCAGTAGGAACAGTAGTTAAAGAGATAGAAAGATACAAGTTAGGAGTAATGGCACTACAGGAAATGAGGTGGCAAGATACGGGTTCAATGCAAATAAGTAATACAACGCTGTTTTTTGGTGCTTGTGACGGAAGAAGACAAGCTGGAAGTGGATTCGCGGTAAACAACAAGCTACTAACAGCTGTAAAAAGTTTTAAAGTTATAAAC
>WHPZ01567484.1:0-12700 GCA_016617965.1 Macrosiphum rosae
TTGGTTTTTGGTGTAACTTTAAAACAAATGACCGTAGATACATGAAATTTTCACTGGTTGTTTATATTTGAATTTTCTATACACGATAACATTTTCAAAATATTTTCATTTATTTTGAACTGTTTAGGGTCATTTTCAGTTTTCAATTTTATTAGTTTTTTTTTTATGAATATCAATAAAAATGTATTTGTTGAGTAAAAATACTTGACAATCTAATACAAGGCTCCTACTATGTATATTGTTTCAAAGGCAGATGAAAAATATTAAAAATCCTTTGTCACAGTTTTTTTTTACAATCATTTAAAGTTCGAAAATTGACAAAATATGGAAAAATCACGAAAATTAGCAAATTATTTTGAGTTAAGAATTCGTAAAAATTTTTCTTTTTAAATCTAAGATTTGAAAATGTAATACAAGATTCCTTATAACATTTTCTACAATTATCAAAAAAAAAATGTCTATAAGAAAGTCAAATTAAATTTTTATGAGCGTTTGAAATTCAATTTTTTACAACAATGGATATTCACTCGATTTCTCATGTAGCACTTTCCTTATTTTGTTGTAATTCAAAAACGAATAACTGTAGACACATGAAAATTTCACTGAATATTTAAATTAGAATTTCCTATACACCATACAATTTTGAAAATATTTTGACTCTTTTTGAGCTGTTTACTGACATTTTTATAGGGATTTAAAGGTCGAATTTTGACAAAATTTTTAAAATTTAAAATTTAATAATTATTTTGTAGTTAAAAATTTATATCTAAAGACTGAAAGTTTAAAACAAGATTCCATGTAAGAAGTTAATTATGTTACCAAAAAATCTAAAAAATACATTGGTACAGTTTATTTTTACAGTCATTTTAAGTTCAAATTTGGACGAAATTACATATTAAAATCAATATTAACGATTTTAGTTTTTTGTTGTAATTTAAAAAAATTATTCGGGTATATATGAAACTGATTAATCAAAAAATCAAAATATTATGACCTATCCATACAATCTACCGTAGTATAATGAATAAGAAGTATGCTCTATGATAAGACTGTGCATATTTTTTTTTATTACCATTGTCCATTGATATGTATATACCTAATATGTCTCAAACCTAGACTGACATACCGTCTCCGCTCAGAATCGTTTTTCTCATACAATGATATATCATTGAATTCAAATTTAATACCATCCATTATACAGTCACCCACTTGTAAACTACTGTACAACAGAGCACCTTTTTGTTGTTGTTTTAGATATAAAAACTTATGGGGAATCTTCTATTAAATTTCCAAATGTTAGCTATGAAAAGAAAATGTTTAGGAATTCCAAACTGAAAATAATTTGCTAATTTTCACGTTATGATGAATTTTGTTAAAACTTCAAACAACCATGAAAAATATGGATTAAAAAATGTGGATTTATTGACGCGAACCTGATGATTGAATCGAGGTTGATCGTGGTCCGGTCGAAGTGTCTGGTTTAGATTGAGTTGATGAAAAAAACACAACACAAACACTTTATGATTGTCACTTTAAATATGTATTACCTATATAGGCTATATATTATTACGACCAATATAAATATATATAATATATATACATGTCACGCCGCTCGGGCGATGATTTTAACGTCGGACGATATGCTATCGGTCGGATGGTGGGGATACTCGAATCGCCTTTTCCGCCGACCGTTGTACGTCTTACATCATTCTTATTGTTCTGTGGTCTTACGCGACACTGTCCCCGCCTTACTATTACCGGCTCGGTAAGAGACAATCGGGTCGCGCTGCTTCCATCCCGCACCCGCAGTGGTGGTTGGAGATAAGCTAGTCTGGTCGCTATTATAGTGATTGTACGTAGTACTTGCTACTAATGCGGGCCACATCATTATGATCAGATTTTTTTTTATACCTAACACAAATACACAATTAATAACTTATTTGGAACCTTATAGTAAATGTTCAAGTTTTTAATCTATTGAAAAACAATTTATCGATAATAATTAATAGGTAGTTTAAAAAATTAAACCAAAACAATTAATTTTGTCAAAAATTTGTTTTGCATAGAAATGTCCATTCTTTTTTCTTTGTAATTGGGAATTTTCAATTTTGCCCTGTCAAATGCACCGATTAGATTCATTTTCCTAACAATAAAGTTGCAATAAGTAAGATAGACCGACAGACAAAAAAAACATCATTTTTAAATCAATACATTTTTTTGTTACATTTCTTGGTTTGATATTTTAGACTAGTTATACTATCTAATAAGTTTTACAAATCATGTTTGAGAGAGAAGTAGATTGACTAATGGTAAACAATGAAGTAAAGATGTTTATTCTATAATATTTAATTGAATTATATTATAAGTAATTGTTAAATTGTGTTATGTTGTGTGGAAATGTTCTATTATATTATTCCATTGTTTTAATTGAACAGATTCTACTATGATTAACACTCCTCGTAATTCAAGAGTTTCAAAAGTCAATGAAGAGTTCCCTGAATTGTGAGTCCACCCAAATCTGGCTATACATTTTGCAAATATCCGTAGTAAAGGCAATGCAATGGACCCTGAATCCAGTTAGAATGTTCACTATGTCCTGATGTAATTTTGGGCAAACATAGAGGCACTTGTTAATAGTGAAGTACCCGATTGGAAACGAGCTGAGGCATCAAACACTATAGTAAGGCCAGCGAAAAATGAGCCACGATTGTAGCGCCCCAAGTGGCTTTTTTCAGTAGGGCTATCTAAAAACTATAGCCTTACCGAAAAGACGCCACTTGGGGCGCTACAATCGTGGCTCATTTTTCGCTGGCCTTACTATAGTCTCATACTTAACATTATCTCCATCAGCCTTACACAAAGCATGGTGTGGGATGTAGTAGTCTACAGGTGACTCTGCCTCAGACATGTGACCCAAGGATTCGTATTCTGACATACATTTTCTATAGCTGTTATATAGCACTGGATCTAGAGAGATGGACTTCAGCCTTAGAACTTGGAGAAAACTGCCCAGTTTCGTACAATTCAATCATAGCGTCTAAAAACGCTTAATTTCCAACTGAATACTTTGTCCACCAACCATCCAACTCTTGAACTGTCACTAGAAATTGATCCAGGAAACAAAAGAGAACTAGAGAGGCGATATTAGGACTCAGGATTTTAACAGAAAAACAAATATCTCGAAATTAAATAACTTACTTAGCATTTATAGATATCAAAAAATCTTTCAACAACATTGATGGGAAAATTATGTTTTCAATAATGAAGGAATTGGATTTAGATTCTAAAGACAGTAGAATTAAATGTAACCTTTATAAAAATCAAAACATAGGAATTACAATTAATAATGAGACAGGTAGTACAAAAATTTGTAGACACAACAATGCATTATAGCTGGTGTAGCTTTAATACTTTTTGATATTCAATTAAATGAGTTTAATAATAATACATTATTTTGATTAATTCTGATTTGGTATTAATTTTTACAAAACAAATATATTTTAAATATAAACTATATGGAGTTCATCTTGGTAAAAAATTAACGTAAAATGACTATAAAATGATTTAACTGATTGTTAACTACAAAATAATGATGAAAAAAAAATAACTTATTAAGTTAGTAGTTATTTTTTAAAAAAGGTAGGTAACTTAGTTAAAAACAACTGAACTTTATTTCTTTTAACTCTTTAATGCCCAGCCTTGGTAGTAATATACTATAGTCTAGAAAAGTATAGTATAGTATAGTATAGTATAGTATACAAAAGTCATAAAGTATATTATGGACTATGGTATACAATAGTAATATAGAATAAATACAAGTAAAATGTTATCACTTTCCAATAAATTAAATAGTTAAGTAGGCAAGAATACAAAATTAAATCATTACATTTATATTATAATGAAACTAAAATTAGAGTTATTAAATAAAGTATCTCTTGATTAATTAAACATAATAAATAATTCAGTATAGTATAATATAAAATTAAAATAATAATAACCTATACTGATTCCTTACAAACCATAATAAACTCTTTCAATAAGTAGGCAAGAATAAATATTTAATGAGATTCAATATAATAAAATTAGGAGACTGATTATTAATAAATGAGATACATAATAAAACAATAAACTACAATCACAAATTCAAACAGAATCAATTATCAGACATTTAGTTTCTAATATGGTTATCTGCTATAGGTACATGTAATTATGTGTTAATCCATTTCCAAACAGTTTTTAAAATGGATAAAAAAACAAATTATACATCAATAATGTGTTACTGTAAAGGAATTAATGATGAATTATGACTTAAATTTAAAGCTCCATCTTAATATTTTCCATGGAAGGTTCAGGTTCAAGTTCAGGTTCGCATTCACAAGCTATTTTGTTAGGACTGTTGTGAGTACTTATCACTGCATCCATATTGGGACGGACTTCTACTGAGGTCAAAAATTTGCTATAGTTCTAGAAAGTAAAAATAAATTTTCACCATAATTAATAAAGTATTTAAAATGTACAACTACAATCCATACAAAATATAATTATAATTAATAAAAGAGTGATATTTTTTCTAATCACTACTAAATTAGTAATATACCAATATTATAATAATATAAAACAACAGACAATCTAAACTCAACAAAATTTAACATATATGTAGGATGCTAGAATAGTTATGTTTAAATTTGTTATACATTTTTTTAATAACATTACAGACTTTATCACCATGTTCGGTATAATTGTGTGGTTAATAACACGTTACCATAATATATTAAATAATTGAAAATTTTCAACTACTTTATCATTTTACATTTTTAAAATAAAAATATCGTAGAAAACTGACGATCAAATCCACATAATATTTATACCTTTAAGTTTGATGAATTAATTCACAATAATATTTAAACCAACAATACATCATTATTTCTGCTGAATGCCTATTAGTTATGTCATATACTCATATGTTTGTTATTGTATGGCGGAGAAAATAAATGCGGGTGTGAATGTCTGCTTAAACTTACTTGAAATAATAGTAAGTAATATCCCAATATGTTATGAGGCGCTAAATGTTCTCTTGCATATTTCTGACCGTTTAATGATATTTTTCTTGCTGTCTTGTCATCGCTCATCATGATATCTATCAAATCTAGTAAATCATCTAAATGTCTTTTTATTGGGACATAATGAACCCATGGTATCAATTCATTGTAAAAATGTTCGTAGTACTCGGATTCTTGTTTGAAAACCAATGAATCACCCACTAATAAATATGGAAATCGATAAGCAGCTACAGTGCCATCAATATTTAATTGGTATTTGTACTAAAAAAAATATATGTAATTAGAATCTCATTAAATAGTTTAATATAATAAGTGATAGGAATCATACATCAAAGAATTTAAAGAAAGAAATGGGCTTTTTTCCTGGACCGTATTTTTCTTTTAATTCCTTGTAAAAGAAGAAATTTGTTATCGTAGCGTTGAGAATGTCTGGATTCATTTTACTAAGTTCCACTAGATTCAACCGATGTTTGCTGGAATCACGACCCATCCAAAAACCTTTTTCAATTTTTTGCGACCATGGTTTTTCAATGTTACCTTGGACTGACAACATATCTAAGGTCACCCTACAAAGAACATAACATCAATTTAAATATTAGCAAATAAATTATTAATTAAAAAAAAAAAATTAAAAACAAGTACACTTACCGTCCCATATTTTCAAGTGCCGATTCGGTAATATCATAGGTAGGCATCACAATATCAACAGAATAATTTGATCCACACCAAGAAAATAAAGGAAATTGATCTTTAGGTGATGATAAAGGCCAGTCTCCCAAGTTTACAAAAAACTCCAGATCTGGTAAAAACACCTATAAATAATTGATTTTACTAAACTCATGAGGCAATTATTATTAAATAGAAGATTTAACATTTACTAGGGTTATGAATTATAATTTTGAACAATACAAAGCAATATAAAGTTATCTTGAATACAGTGTTTGGTAGAAACATAGTTACTTTATTGAGTAATGTACAGTAATATACAGTAATATAATATATACTTTATTGAGTAACTTTGTTATTTATGTATTGAAATACAACAAGTGTCTACGTTAATTAATTTATTAGAATCTCTGTTAAATTATTATAAATTCTGTAAAATAATAATACTTTAATTAAATTATCTAAAACAAAAAATGTTAGCTAGTACTCAAATGAGCTGAAATTCAGCATTTTTGTAATAATTTTTATTTAGACAGTTTAAAATTATTAAAATGTCTATACTCATGACTTAAATATACAAAGTTATTGCACATAGTCTATTTTGTTATCAAACAAAGTACAATGATATAATGGGGGTACTATTGCTATAACTATTAACCTTATATATTTAAGTCATGATTATATTAATGTATCTTTACTCCCTACAAGCGCTTCTATAGAATGCCTTTTAATATGACAGGCTATTTTCACAAAAACACAATCACAATAATAAGACACATTAATATATAAAATTAAAATTAAATAAAGAAAAATATTAACATGTATAAATTCCGTTTAAAGTTTTATATAGTTATTTTTAGTTTTACGTATTAAGTTTTAAATTTAGTGTTGAGAGTATCATATTAAGCAATTAATTATGAGTTAAAAAGTATTGTTACGCTATTTTGGTAACAAAATTGTAATCTAATGGCCTTTTTATTTTATAACAAGTAACGTAACATAATTACTTTTTAAAAGTAACAAATAATGCTTGAATATAATATAAATATTTATTTTTTTTCCATTTGTATATAGTTATCTTAGGCTGCATATATACTAAAATGTAGTTAAATAAAAAAACCTATGTTCAGTATCCATTTGAAATAATAAAATACATTTATTCAAATAGGTATTGTAAATTATTTTACCTTTCGATTTAATGACAGTAATAAATTATCCATAAACATCTTAAATCCTGTATATTCTCCATAGCATTTTCGGAATATCTGGAAATATAATTTGAAAAAGGTAGTACCTTATATATTTATCTTAACAATAATAATTTTAATTATATTAATTCTTTATTCTGAAAAGTACTTACTAAATTATTCTTGACAACATAATGACATACACTTGTGCTGTGTGGGTGTTGACTATACAATTTAGCCATTTTCCCAAATACGGTTTTAAAATTTACATTTTTAAATTGATTGAGATCATTATTAATTTGTTCGATATTAGTTCTGCATTTAGTATTTGATAGCCATGTATCTATTGATACTCTTGAGCAGTCACATTCGTCTGGATAAATTGGCCCTGTATTATATCACAATATTATTAGAAACATGGGACCTTTTCCAAAGTTTAAAACATTAAAAATACCTATATATTACAGTATTTGATTCCCCATAAAGGGATGATTTTTATTTGTAAGAAAACTTATAATCTGTAAAATTAAAATAATATGTAAATTTGGTGTGGGACTAAAGTTAAAACTGGATGACGTGATGCAAAAGACAGAGACACCTGTAGTTGACTTCTTTTATGATCATTTTTAAATTGTATTTATAATTTGCTGGTGTTGTAACTATCAAGAAAATAAGTTATTTTACATTTAATAAATTATGTTCCATATATAAGTAGCCAATTGTGAAACCAAACTAATAAATTTGACTGTGTATACCTATTTGATGTAAAAAAAAAATATTTTGGATATCGGTAAACTATTTTAAATTTAAATTACCTTGGTTAAAATGATCCCAGTACTTTTTTAATGTTTTTTTATTTTCAACTAATATGTTGAATTCATGGCAAACTTCATATAATTTGTATCGTACTATAAATGATGCATCTTTTCTATCCAAGATATTTGTCCAAATGCGACAAGTATTACCATTTTTTGTTTTACCACTTATTAACACATTAAAGTCTGCAATATTGAATCTGAAACATTTTTAATAACAATAATATTATATTATGTAGGTACATACTATATTCTTAGCACGAAACATTATTTATAATGAATAAATATAATATATTAATATCCTATAGTATAAAGATCTTAGAGTCAGCCTCCCTTCATATATTATTTCAATACTAAAATTTAAATTAACTATGATCAACTAAATAGGCACAAATAGCTCACACTTTTTGGTGAGAAAATAATCTTGAAGATCTAATACATTTTTATTCTAATAAAATAAGGCATACTTTTTCTGAGAATAAATTTACAACATTAACCAGCTTTGGATATTATGTTTTGTGATCACTATCTAAGTTGCAAACAAATTAGAATATACAGTAGATACATGACAAGGCCCTAATTTGATATGAAATGACAGAGTTTTGAAAAGGAACAGTTCCTCTAAAGCCCCCTTCTCCAATTTGTGTAAATAATATTCCTGATCTTATATTTTATAGCCAATAGAATTAATTTACTAAACTACAGAACTTGATGAATATTAAATTTGTTATGTTATGACTACATGTAGGTTACATCATGTAAGTACCTAGGTAAGATCTTGTGAAAAATGACTTACTTATCTTGGTCGTATTGGACGTAAAAGTAACGAGCTGGTAAAACAATTAATGGATTGAGACCGGGTCCCCAAATATTAGTGTCGACAGAATGTATTCCATCAAATTTTAAAACGGCAAATAAAAGAATCAACGTAAAGCAACTGACGATACCCATAGTGATGTTCTAGAGGAATTGAATGGACTAAGTCTCACACATAATGGATAGACAAAAAATCGTTGAGAAACTGTATAGTGTGTACTAGTGTAATGCAACTAGTACCCACGTCCTATATACAACAATTCAGTGGCGGATGTACTGCTGTAGTTACTAGTTGCTTGCTTGTCGTTCAGTTTTATATATTTTTTTTTCAAACTGCTTAATATGTGATTAAAATTTTAAATGATAACACTATCAGCCGGTCCCGAGTAAACACATAGATAATAATCTTTATTATCTATGGGTAAACCTTAAATCCAAGCACGGTTTAAGATAGAAGATTCTAAACCGTGAATCCCCAAAGTGGCAAGGTGGATCGATATTAGATCATAGATCATAATATCTTAGATCCACAGATATATAAAAATACAAAATTCATATATCTATGTTTAGATCAAATTATTATATTACATGATGTCATTGGCTTAAAAAGTGTTTAAAATTTGGGTGTCTGAAGCTCAGGTCTATACTTGAAACTCTTATGATGCTTTGAAATTTTGGTAGTGAAATCATTATTTTTTTTGGGGGGCTATAGAAACTCTAAGGGGGGCTAAAGCTAAATTTAGAAAAAACTTAAAAATGTCCATAATATAATATTTCGTCAAAATTTAAACTTCAGGCGCTCGTACAAAATATTTGTGAAATTAGGTAAGCTGATTGTTTTGTTTAATAATTCCTATTTCAAACACTTTCTAAAGGTAAGTTAATATTACCTACTTAATGTTTTATTTAAGTACCATGTAACATTTTAAGTAACCTTTGTATTGTGTGTATAAGTGCCATTGTAATAGACCTACTAGTTAAACATCAATATATTATTATTAGTTCCTGATTTGTTTATGTTAGATACAAAATTCATAGTTATGTTTTTATAAGATTGTTAATGTGTAATAACAATAAGTATATTGTTCAAAATTGCATAATAATAATAAATGTAGGTATTTTGACATTTTGGTGTCACATTATATAGATCAATGGACAATATGCTATCATTATATTTAGATATAGCAGTTGATGTAGATGTCAACTGTGGTCCAGTCACTCTATATTGTTTAAAGAGTCAGATGGTCTATAATCTGTTTTGAACCTATACAACTGTCAGTCTATCAATCCGCATAATAGCAGTTTCAACATTTTCAGAGGTGATTAGGTACCTAGGTACCGAACAGCTGAGTACCAAAGTAGGTACTTAAGTATGATACATTTTCAACTATAATAATTTGTAGGTAATACTGATTAATGATGTAACGTGCCTAGGTAGGTACCCATAATATAGATATAATTAAGCTACCTATCTATAATAGTTTCTATAGATAGGTAACGAATTTAATTTAATATTATAGGTATAATATGTATGATATATTGCATGCACCTAAATTAGGAATAGTAAATACTAAATAGGTATTATACAATATTGAATATACATAGATATATCATATATAGGTATCATATAATATTCATATATTTAGAAATGTTGTTTTTAATTTTACACGGGATTAAATTATAAATAGGGTAGGTACCTACTACCTAAACCTACACGGCTCCCGGGCTACACATCCTTTTACAAGAATCATATTGAAAAGTTTCTATATTCTATAATGCATTTTTATTCAAGTAAAATAATAGGTACGCATTTTTCTTTTACCTACTCATGAATGTGCCTAAAGCAATGTATTGCTGTAATAGGTATAAGTATAACTATAAAAAATAAAAATCTATATTGATAATATCACTGATAAAAAACCAGTTATCTATATATATATAAGTACTATAGTTTATAATATAATTTATTATATTATATTAATTGTATTTATGTGTATTAAAAATAATCAATAATTTTGTTTCCAAAAATAATGTGTTTAGCTTAAAATGCCAGTAGCCAAAAATCACTCAAAAGATGATTTATTGGAGACCGGAAAACCAAAATCGTTGACAATAAATGTTAACCGATGTCGCAGTACACCGACTTATAGGGAAGATGATTCCGTAGCTGCAAATCTGGAAATGTGTGAATGTTCATCAGTTCCTCTGCGAATAGAAGAAAATGTTTTGTTCAGAAGCATGGCGGTCAATCGAGGAATGATACAAGTGAGTGTTATTGTTTTAGGTACTGTAATATTTTTCCAAGTTACTACTAACTAAATTCTAATAAAAAAATACGATTTATATACAGTTGTACAACATATATGCAATATAAGAAAATAAATATCATGCCTACTATTGCCTAGATTTTTTATGTACGTATCTAATGAATGGAACCATTTTAAAAACGAATAGGTGGGTAGGTTAGGTTATGTAATATTATATTACATTATTTTTTTTACTTATATACTCTCAACCTACAGGCCACCCACTAAACATTTTACCTAACCGCTAACATCTCTGCGCGATGTATCGTGCATGTTTTGGCCCTTTGGGCTTCATACGAAACATCACGTTGCAATGTAAATGCAGGAGTATAAGGTTTTTTTTTTTAATTGTCTCTTTATTACAAAATAGATTTGAAATTCCTAAAATGAATGTACCAACATAGGTGCATTTAGAGCTTACATTTGGAGGGGTGGCTTGTACCAAACACGAAATTCTGAGATTCATTATTTTTCATCTGGAAGGGCTATGGAAATATTTTTTAGGAGGGAGGGGGTGAGTTAGCTTTATGCTAATATAAATATTAAGCTACTAAATATATATAATCCCATACATATTAAATAGTATTCATACCAGGGACTGGAACAGAACCTAAAAGAACCAGTTCTGAAACCGGAACCGGAACCGAAACCTTTATTTTAATAAATAAAGTACGGGAACCGAACAGGAATTTTTAAATTAAATAGGTTATTTTAGGTTCAAAAATAAAATAATTTTATTTATCATAATTTAATGGTATTACTGTTATGTGTATAAACTATGATCACATGAGTTTTCTGAAATTTCTTATATTATTAATTAAACCCGCATTCCGGATAGATACCTATTTAAAATTATTATACTTTTCGGTATCTAAATTATCTGGAACCGATGGTACTTTTACTTTTTTTTTATTAAAAAACCAGAACTGAACCGCAACAGTTATTTTGTTTGTGGAGAACCAGTACCGGAACCAATACCGATAAATTCAAAAGGTTCCAGTCCCTGATTCATACCAACTACGAACCATACTACATGGTTCATCGTATTTTAATTTTAATTTATAATCATATAGGTATTATATACTATTATTATATTTATATTATAATATACTTATATTGATAGCCTAGCTAGGTTAGGTTAGGTAGATTAGTCCTAGCCAGGATTATGAAAGTGATAAGGGGTTGAAGTATAAATTTAACTTAGTTTCTTACAGTTTTCGTATATAAATAATACATTTATTAGGGGGGAAAGAACAAAGGGAGGTGGTAGGGTTAAATAACCAAACCCCCTTGGCTACACCACTAATATAAATGTCATAGGTAACTTTAATTTAAATTTTAAATAGTCCAAAGAAATCTTTTTATAGTTTCAACTTAATAAATTGAGTAGGCACATTATTATTTTATTTTAATACAGTAAACTATACAAGGATATTACCGATATTAGAATCAAAAAATGTGGACTAGTAGCCAGTAGGTAATCAAACTGTTGTATTTTTTTTTTTTTAATTAGAATATAAGATGCTCAACGTTGCATCGGTGTGTTAGTCTACATTGACTTAAGATTGGTTTAAATTTACAATTTTAGGCTTAAGATTGTTTTGTGTAAAAATGTGCAAATTGGTATTTGCTATGCTGAATTATATTCATTGAGCCTTGATAGAATGACGGTAGATTGTTGAGGATTTTTTTTTCCTGGCTTCAATGTACTTGGGGTAGTCTACCACTACCTATGTGTTCTATACTTCTAGTGCATATATATTGCACATTAGTGGCGGTTCTTTGCTTATGACTTATAAGTTATGCCTTTGTGGAAGAGGAAGGCGAGCGTTAAATGAGTGTGGCCTATC
>WHPZ01567489.1:0-17621 GCA_016617965.1 Macrosiphum rosae
AACTAATTTATCAGTTGGTGGAAACAATTATAAGAGGTCGGTGGTGTCGGAATACTTGCATTTCTTCGCGACTCGACTCGACTTGCCCGCCCGTCAGGTTCGCACGTTAGAGTTCGTTTTCAATGCTCTCCCTGGAGTACTCGCTGCACCGCTGGTTGCGCTTGCCTGACTCACTCCTCACTCTACCTGGACCGCAAAATCCTGGATATTACCTGAGAGACCATTGTCCAGTTGCAGGCGGTGAAGACATCATTACGGTTGTTAGGTTGTCCTATACCTCAACCCACCGAGGTCGATCTCGACGCAGGTCCTCCAGTTTTCCAACGCGTAACACTCGAAGAATGTTGCTTTGTAGTGTCCGTGCAAAGCAACATTGAGTACACTCTTATTCGATCCATTTAGCTACCTATAGGAATTATTGAAAAAAATGACCTATACACTCCCTTAATGTCCCGAAGAATCTATTGATATTGTAACGTTTATCGAAAAGTTTCCAATAGTTTTAGAGTCCGTTAATTACAGACTGCAGACAGACATACCAACAGCCATTCCATATAGATGCGTTACATACGATCTATATTATACGACACTATATATATTATGTAGGTACTTGTTGTACGATTTAAATTGAACGTTACAATTGTCCGAGTACAGTGAAACATTGTCTATACCGGGTATAGGTACCTATATAATGGCTAAATAATATGTAATAATAAGAAATGAAAATCAGAAGTTCTGGATATAATATATATATATATAAATATAATATAAATCCTACTCGATAACCATCGTAATAAAATATAGATTTTACAGTTTTACACATTGAAAAAACTTTTTCGTTTTTCACCCCTAAGTCATCGTGTATATTATCTATGCGCATTACAATACCCTCTCCGAGTCTCTCTACTTGTGTTTGACTTTTATTCAATCGTCACGTTTGTCTGTTTACGAAGGAAAACTTTACAGAGTATAATTATTATACTGAAACTTTTACGTCCAAAATACAACGGTATAATTGTTTATATTATCTCACATAATATAATACGTCCTATTACAACATGTGCAGCGGTTAATATTTTCGAATGGACATAAAGAAAAGCAATATTCGTATTTGTTGAAAATGTTTAGAGGGGCTATGCACATTTTGGGGGAGGGCTTAACCCCCAAAGCTGCCCCCTATTTTCGCCTACGAATATATCGAATACTGTTTGGACACTATACTCATTGAGACAGTATTCCGCGGCAAGACGCACACTGTGCTAAACAAACTCTATAACTTTATTATAAGGTCTTTAAATAGATTATTCGAGATGCTATTTTTGGATTTATGGCAGAGACAAATAATATTATTACTCGATTGCACTCCACGCACGCATTATCGCAATGCGCTTTTAATCTAACTCCATTGTATTAATTATTGTGTTCGTCGTCGTCAGATAATATAATATATATATATAGGTATTTGCATAACACCGTGCCAAATAAATTACTGATTTCATTGTCTGTTATTTTACAAACGCTAGGAGTTTTCTCAAGGCCATTATATTATTCGCGGTGTATGTGTATAGATATAGGTACTACTTTAAGTAAAATCTCAGAACACCGCTGTTGCCATTCTATAATAATATAATAATATTATACTTGCGCCTGCGCGTTTCGTAATAATTAAGCATATCACGTGACCTAATTTCCGTGAATTCGAATACATTGATGCATTTTCTTTTTTCGAGTGTCTAGTTTTATAATTCGACGGCGATAACTGATTAACTAAATCATATTATTACACCCAAATGCTCCAGTGCGTAGGTACCCGCCTTTAAAGTATATTTTATACCCATATAAATGTCTAATATATTAAGTCGCCGAGACAAATTATCGTTGTCTAAATTTATTACGTTTTTTAGTTTATTAATTACCTATATATTAGATTTATGTATATATATATATTATATTACATTCATTATCATTCACTCCGTAAGCTGAGATCACGGACATGGGCGTATTTCCTGTTCAGATTTTTTTTTTTCCCAAGGTAAACATTTCGAGCAAATTAATATGATACTTAATGTGTCAAATTACTTTAGAAAGATATAAAAACGGTAAAGAAGGAGCAAAAATAATTGACATGTCTTACAATTCTTGTACAGATACTCCCGATTTTTTATGTCGTAAACAATTTAAATTATAACTGTAACTCGTATATTATTAGGTACTATGCAGCAGGTATAGAATTATGGTAAGAAAACTTTGTAGAGTAAATTTTATAATATTAATTATATTAATTTTCGTTGGACAAATAGTGGTATGGATATTTGAAAAGAGAATATTCTCAGATTTGTTTTTTAAAATATCATCCAATGTGTTCTTATTTTTAATTTAAACAATTACAAATCATTCTATTTTTCACAAATGGTGTGTTTTTAAAAACGTGTAATTTGATGACTTTGTGGGTAGTATATCGTGATTTAATATTACGATTATTTTTTGGTGATTTGAAAGACAATAATGTTTTGTATTATAATATCTAATCCGATTATTTTTTAAACCCTTATAAGACGTTTATATTTACTCATGCCTAATATATTATTCAAAGACTGTAGAGGGATACGTTTTTTATTGAGTTTTCTCAAACAAAAAGTTGTAGACTTGTAGGTAGGTACTATATCATGGTAACAATAATATTATGTTCACGTATTTATTCGTTTGTCCAATACATTTGTGTGCCCCTTGACACTCCGCGCGCGAAGGGTTGATTCAACCCTTATTAATTAATTACAACAGCGGTCGGCCAAATATTATTTTAAACGATTTTCATGACGAGAAACGAAAAGTACGTTATTCAAATTTCGCAGACGAAAAACGTAAAAAATATACATTATTATTATATTATTATCGCGTACCTATTATACGTATTATATTGTTGAAGAATCGAAAGAAAGCGAAGTTCGTTCTATGCCGTCTCGCTGACGAGATAATGTTAATGCGATAATTGTTATATTATTCAAGCAATTTGCATAACTATACATTTAACACCACAATAATCTAATATAATAAAACGTGAAGATGGTTATAATATAAGAGGTGTGTTTTATATTTAAAAACATTACAATATTATTGTATAATTAATATTGGTACGTAGGTATACCACATAGATTGTATAAATAAACCAGGGGCATCCCTGAGGGGGGAGCGAAGAGGCTGACCACCCCCTCCATAAGACGCGAGATGTTCTGTTTTTATAGATAAAAACATTTTATAAAATCAGTTAATTATTTGTACACTGATTGTACAGACCATGGACACAAACAACAAACATATAGATTATTTAAACATATAGATGTTAAGTTTTTGTTTAGCAATGCGATATTCAAGACTAAAATGTTTTCTCCCCTCCCATGGAATTGACCTGAAGAAGCCATAAACTATAATTAAAGATGGATTATGCGGTAGTAAATAATTGGGTTTCAATACGATTTGACGAGAAAAATAACCGCTGCAGAAGTTGCTTCGCGATAGGACCGTTCGGCTATGTTTTATGTTCCAAGCAGTTTGCCTATTACTTTTGCTGAGTCTTGCTATTGTAAGTTTATAGGACTGTAAGTGGTCGAGGACGGCGTAACTTTATTGGAGGGGAGTTTCCATGAACGAATACCAGCTCAGCTGTCTCAGCTTCGTTACATATTTTAATCATGGGTGAACTTAGAATTCCATTGTTTCTTACATCACCCATGATGATTCGGATAGCTACGTTTTGAACAGCCTCGATGTTTCTCCAATCCGACTTGCCAATAAGTGGGCCCCAAACTGTAGCGGTGTATATTAGCCAGTAGGTTTTATGTAAATCCTGAATGGGGATGAGAGTCTAGTTGTCATCGGGATGCGTGATTTACTATTCAAGATCGGGTGCAGTGCTGATATGGCTGGCTTAGTTTTTTGAGATTGTTTTTGTTTTATAACGTCATGGTGTAGAAGGTAATAATATTATTAATTAATTGTGTTATAACGATATTCCCTATATAATATTATTATACAGGTCACGAGCGATAATCACATCTGCACGTATGACCAAAATGAACAAAATTCTAAAAAATGTTTTTATTTAGAATAATTGTGTACTTTGACAAACAGCAATATTAATTAATTGATTATAATAACATGGCATGGCCACATGAGTAGTTGTTAACAAGTTGAGAGAACCCGTCCATTATGACGGAACTTCTGAAGGTTGGTTTTACATCATACAAATTCTGCGCTATACATAAAGTATTATGTTGTACCTTAAAATGAAATCCTTTATTATAAATAATGTCATCAGTAAAATGCACTGTATTTACTATGTTATAACACTCGGGTGTTGGATTTCATGCAGACAATACGCCGTTTAAGGTTAGATCAACTAATGTGACATTACCGTGAGTGTGTTATAGTATAATATATTATATGATAATATTATAAACTGCACTTTATAGGGCGCATCAGTAATAGTATATAACATATTTTATTTCTCCATCTCTCGATGCTACAGACATGGTGTAGTTATATTATTGTTATGTATAGCTGAAACCAGCTCTTTGCGTATTTCACTCGTTGTGATTACAATAAATTGTTGAAATTATTATATATTATACAGTATTATTATTATGATCATTACCTATCTGTGGTTAGCCAGAAGTTTTATTTAAGTATTATGTTATACATTTTTTATAATCATAATAATTATATATAATATTATATAATAATGCTATTATAATAACAAGTAACGATTATTTTCTTACAATCGAGTTTTTCACGGTCGATTTCAATTTTATTTACACATTTTTTCATATAAAATATAATTCCTCGTGATTAATGGATTATCGTAGAACGGGTGTGTATTTCAATATTATCATGCATTATCTCACTGTCCCGATAGTTCCGCTAGACGGTATTAGTTGTTGAGTACCTATTTATATAATCTACTCGAAGTATTTAGAATACCATTATGATTTTCAAGTTCAAACTTTAAAGATTATAAATGAAAAGTACCGGTCAATTTAAAAAAAAAAAAAAATCAGAACGTGAAGTAGATACCTAATTGTTGTAAAAAAATTTTAAAAAGTCGTTAGTAATAATTGGCAATAATTTAAATCGTTCTCAGACGCGCAAACGTCGAAAGAAATAATCATGCAACGACAGCGTATGTCTCGTTTAAAAATATAATCGCCCGGTAAACGCATAATAATAAAATATAATATAATATAACTACAGTTACACGGATCGTACTTGCTTTTAGACATTTATATACCTATATTTATATACCTGTACAAGTATAGACGTATTATAGGTGCCGTCGGTCGTATTTAATATTTTTCTACACCTGCACTTAAACGGGATGTGGTGGTGGGTTAGTCGCCGCTAGTATATAGGCGCATATTAAATTATATTATATATCTATGTACATTATATATGTATTATAAATCATTATACTATTGCTGCAGGTATACCATATTGCCGCATATTATATACATAAATATACCGATGGACGGGTGTGCGCATTACCCACAACGTGACAAACGGCCATTATAGGTATATACCTACGTATATTTATAATATTATATATATATTATTGTTTCATGTATATCGCCCAGGGCACCGAGTACACGTTTTTACACGTCCGTCGACTTTTTGACTTCGCATCACGCGCGCGCACGTGTCAGCGCCGATTTCCGACTAGTAACGATTTTCTTTTTTTTTTTACACGCCGCACTTTCGAATACATTTTTTTTATACATTTTATTATTTTTATGTAAGTGCCTATACATATATATATAGATGTACGGTTTATACCTACTATAATAATAATGTCAAATGTTGGGTAGAATTCGTTGTGCGTTGTGATGACAATGCATGTGCAGACGAGCCAACGACGACGGCAACAAGGCTTTTTTTTATTATATTTTATTACCTAAATGTATTTTGTTTTCAACATAAACGAGGATTTGTGCCGTATATCCCAACTTCCAATCCACCACCACCACCACCAACACCTACATCACAATAAAATAAAAACTATGACCCGATCACGTTTGTAAAATCAAATGTAAAGAGTCATCTAACTATAAAACGCACCTACTGAAAAATAAGTAACTATCTTAATTCATTTTTATTCTTAATAATATCATGTAATTTGTTTTAAAGTCATGAGAAATTCATAATAATATGATATGGATATCAGTATTATACCTACTTATATTCTATACAATTCCCTTGATAAAATAATTTAAAATTTTTGAAACATTTACAGTGGACATATTTATTTAAAAAATGGTTTATTTACTGCGAAGATCTACAGGCGACCGCGACATTAGTCAACATCATTATATTTCACTCGTAAAAAAAAATTTAGTAATGAGGTGATCGGAAGCGATAATTTTTTAAGGAGTATTCGATAGGCAACTGTTTTAACGCCTGTGGTTGCTCAATGCTGTTGTGTGAGTGGTAAACGAAGTGTTAGTGGCTCCGACCCACCACCACCACCGCTCACATACGACCACAATTTAATCGTTCTCATGGCAAAGAACACGAATAAAAATATTTTAGCTCCGGCACGACAAAATATACAATTAACAGTTCCGGAAGAGAAAGAAATGCCTATTTCGATTGACTATGATGTTAATTTTTAAAACATATAATTTGATTTTGATAGCTTTGTTAGCGTTTTTATCTTTAGTTTTATACAATATTATGCATAGTGAATTTTCTTCACACTCAAAATGTACTCATATACTATAATAATTATAATATAATATTATTGACTTATGATTTGGATAAACGGAATGAAAAAAAATTTAAATCCCTTTCTGAGCGCAAATCTAGAAAAGAGGTAGTTACACGATTCACAAATCAAAAATAATTTTCAAAATTAAAACCGAAACTGCTAGAAGTTTATGTATATTTGACTCGCTATTTGTTTTCTCCCTCTCTCTGGCCACACTTTGTGACAAATCGCATTCTTTATTTTTTTTATTTTTTATCATTTTTTAGTGGTCATGAAAAATACTGCAGGCTGTTCGAGCCCCCTTAAAACGAGTTGCCAGTTGATAATTTACGCTTCTGTGAGGCTTATTTGCGTCGTATAGGTCATATGGCACAACAAACCTTAATTGTGTATATTTTACAGCGTAGTCTTATCCAATCTAAGCGAGTAGCTCGAAAATTAGTTTTAAGCCGTCGGGCGAAGGGTTTTCTACGTCTCCTGTGTAATATAGTTTATTTTACTGATCGCGGTGCTGCGGTACAGCAGGGGTGTTTCTCACTAACGCCACCCAATTAGTCAAATTTTGGAATACTATTATTGTGCACGTCGAATGGGGGTGCAGGGTTGCAGATTGGCCGTGAACCTCGACCCGAGCGGCGTTTCCACGAAATTGGGCTTGACCACCGGCCGAGGTCAAAGTAGGCGCAAGCCAATATAAGATTATGTGCCGGGTTTATTGATATAATTATATAGGACCTACATAATACTATACAGATATATAGAGTGCGGTTCGGAGGACATAAATGTCTCGAAGTCGTAGTGTTCTTCGCATCTTCGTTTAAGATTTATGAGTTCACTTCGATAATTGCGTCCTGCAAACTTTGATTTCGGTCCACAGACTACGTGACTTCGCATTCAGACGATCACGACTGACATCAAAGCATACACTCTCCTGTATAGACACACAATATCATACATAATATAAGAACAGAAAACTCAACACCGTCAAATTCGAGCACTCGAGTGTCCAAACAAGGCTTTTCGCGGTTTCTATACTATATAATATCATATCTGATTGAGATCTGCGATTACTGACACACCAGAACGTATTATAAAAATTATTATTATCAAATATTACCACCAGATTATAGAGAAAAAATAACCGTTTATTACAGTCTTAAAAGCGACGAAAACTCAAAGTCTATCGACCTGCAGTCATACCACACTTATACATCTCATGACGACGAAGCCAATAATATCGGTAATTCAATAACATTTTATTTCGCACAAAGTAATCAAGTGTAAAAATTACCATAAATAACTGCTAAATCATAATATATACATTTTATGCATTCGTAATTACATTACGATAAGTCTCTAGACGAATAATTTTGATGAATTTCCAAACTTAATACAGCGCGTGTCAACTGCTGAAGTCTAATTAAAACACGTTCCGGGGATATCATATTATTATTATTATTATTTTAAGTTTTCGAATTTTTCGATCACGGTACGTTGACCAATAACTTTTCGTGACGATTCCGAATAGTGGAAACATAAAGAAAGGTTATTTAACTGAATAATATGACAATATCGGGTTCTTTGAAATGTAGTTTAATTTAGTTTTGTGAGACTTTATTATGATTACTTCTGTACTTTTTTTGTTTTTAATTGTTTCAAATTATTTAAATCTAAATCCAACTGAAAGCTTTGAAACGTTAATATTGGTGCCAACTGTATCGAGTTGGCTTAGACATATTTATTTCGAGTACTTGGTAATTGGTATACAAATAGATGACTGGAGTAAATCGATTTTACTATATTAACTGTTCACAACAATTATTCATTGTGAATTGTATATTTATTTCAATATAATATAGGTATACACGGTCTTTATTTGCTCTAATTAGAAATGCAAATCGTGTTTAAGATAGAACAATTATTCAAACAGAAAACTATTAAAAATAATTTCAGAAACGTCAACGTTGTTTCGCTATAATATATTATTTAAATTGTATTACTTTATTGTTGATCACGAGTCTAAACTTAAAACTTTTGTATTGTTGTTTGTACCTACTCGTACATTTATTATGGTTGGAAACTCTTACGCGGGGAAATATTATGCATAATTAAACATTATTCGTCTTGAACTATTAAACACGTCCACAATGTATAACTAAAAGATAAATAAAACCGTAATTGTTTTATCGCACCCACAGATTTGTTTCGCAGAGTTCATTTTTATTTTTACGACGTGCAAACAATAATAACAACGATATACTATAGCGCTATTTCTATTGTACACTGCAGTCGCGGTATATTAGTATATTTCATATCGATAAAACTACATACAATTATAGTGGCCGAGTGTACATGACATTATTGATATTTAATTATATATTATTAATTATACGCAAAACGCATAAAATACGGCGGAGTTTTGA
The DNA here is from genome assembly GCA_016617965.1 of Macrosiphum rosae. Taxonomy (NCBI): domain Eukaryota; kingdom Metazoa; phylum Arthropoda; class Insecta; order Hemiptera; family Aphididae; genus Macrosiphum; species Macrosiphum rosae. The sequence goes on from WHPZ01567489.1 coordinate 9,181, forward strand.
AACTTGCCGTTGTAAAATGAAATTTTCGATTTCGAATAAATTTTTCGCCGTTCTCGGATACCTGCAGTCGTATCAGCAATCAACAGCGGGATGATTTTTTGAAAATATCGCACGATCAATATAATTAATTATATCGATTGTTTTGCTTCGACACGATTCCTATTTGTGATGACGTACGATAAAAAAACGACAATAGCCGATAATATAAAATACACGCGTGCGAGTGCGTCTTGTTATACTAATATTATAATATATTATAATACCACCCGACCCGCAGACGACTATTGGCTTTCGAGATGTGATGCGAACGGACGTTAGAAGCGAAACAAAAACGAAGGGGTGAGAACTGCAAACTGCCGACATATATATATATAATTACGAAATAATATACGCGAAGGGTGCGTTTAATTTGCATGACAATGTGTGCGTGCGGAACTTTTTTTCGTCGCTCTCTCTCTCTATTTTTAATATCCCCCGCTGTTAATCTGCGAGCCAGTAATTATTATTATTATTATTATTATTACGAGTATTATCATCATCATCATCATCATCGCCGTCGCCGTCGTAACTGCATTAATTTCCTTCTATATGCCGGTCCCCGGCGATCTCCTACAAATCCAAATCCGTGTGCAAATCGAATTTGAGAACACACACACCACACACACACACGCGCGCTCACGATGATCAGTATACCGTGTATATACCGCGCCACGTACCGCGATTACCGCGACGACACATCGCGGCTCCGCGCGATTATTATCGCGATCGATTTCCTCTGAGAAAATTTCCCGAAAATCCCTTCGCCCGCGAGAATACCACCAGAAATTTGAATATCATCACATGATAATATGTGTAGCAACTACGAGCGTCAATATAATATAATACGCTATATATTATACTATTATATAGTATTATTTCGCCCACGAGATATATTATTATTATCATCATCATCATCATTATTATGTAAGTACATGCTGTACCGATATAACGTACAACGGCGGCGGCGACAACAATATATTATAACAATATCATTATACGTATTACGTATAACGGAGAGGTTATAAATCCGACATCCTTTTGTTCGGTGCAGCGGAGCAGTGTTTGTCACTTCCGGTTACACCTTTAAACGCACTCACGACTACGATGACGACGACGACGACCTTCCAGACCAAACACACGTTATTTGTCCACACGTGCACGAACACGGTTATAGATAGGTACCTGTATATTTTGTATATTTATTACTATATTATCATCATTACCTCCATCATAATATCGTTTATGAATAATTTATTGAGTACACACCAACACGGTTATAGGTACCTATATATTTTATTATGAAAGTATATTATAAATATTGTAGTGTTAATTTATTGTTAGGTATCGTTATAGTTATTGTTGTTTCTTCGTTATGAATAAACAGTACTTACCAACCCCCCCCCCTCCTCCCCACGAATAAACCACCCATAGGTGTGCTCAGGTTGGATTAGAATCCCTAAATCCAATACCATTTCAATATTACATCATGATTATAAAAAAAAAATTGAAAAGATGTCGACGACGACATGACTTTTCATGAGCTGACCCTTAAAATTAAACCACAAATTTCAATTTTTACACATCGTATTAATTATATCATAAATTATAGCGCTTATAAAACAAAAATTATAATATACAAAAATACAACATAATATTTTTTTTGTTTGTTTGTAGGTTGTTAGTAGGGGGAGGAACGGTTGAAAACCCCTTTTTGTACGTGTGGCAAGGATTTGTTGCTAAAAATCCCGGTCACCCATCCGGGAACTAGCACGGCCGGCCGTTACGTACACTCGGCGCGTTTTCGCAGTTGAGTGTACGCACTGCGCCACATCAAGCCACAACTTTATATATTATTAATTATTAATTATAATATCTACACGTTCGAAATAAATATTATTTCAAAGTTATAAAATTGTAAATGACATCTTTATATAATATTTTATAATTAATAATATTATTGGCCGGTTGTTGTTGTAAAAACTGGCTTGGAGCCAGTGGACCAATATAGTTGCCGATTTATGCACTGCGTGCATATTATCGTCTCTACGATTGTGTGTTTCGTTTTCTTTTTGCACAAGAAACAACAATGCTATTGTTATCAGTATTGAAATAATAATTTTAACGTAAGAAAATATTAATTTGTTTACCAAAAACCTGAAAAATACTCTAAAGGATTTGTAATTTTTAATATGAATTGATATTAAAAATTAAATAATGGACAATTTTTAAATACACAGTAATAGCCTCCACTTGTGGGCAAACCTATGTCTATGATTAAACGTCCAGGCCATGGTATCATAGTGCATTGTCACCCATACAGCATAAAAATATTCCTCAACTATGGTCAAAATATTTTCAGGAAAATAATATAGTTGTCAAAGTATTTTAAAAAGTTGCGTAAACTATAAGGATATAGTTATATTAAAAAAAATCGTTCTAATGTGATTGTGATATTATTATTATTATTAAATATGCTCGCATACAAATCTTTGTAAATGTTTATCCAAGGTGGTATATTGTATCTGCGTCTTTCTATAGAAGTAGAAGAATAAACAATGAGGACTCGCACTCAAAAAATAAAAATACTCAACTTACTTGTTAAAATTACAGTATGTCCCTACTTAACACAACAAGCACACTCACACAGTCACACGCACATTATATACATACGCCCACACGTCAGTAAATTTATTATACAATATATTAATTATTATTGTGACGATAATTTATAACAGTACTAACACAATATTATTTCTTCAAAATGATAAAATAATAGTCGTTTTTTCACCATCTTGCTGCTTTAAAAATCAGATATTGACATATTTTGAAAGTCCTGCAGTCACCCCCTCCTCCCCCAACCAAATTATATGCACCTGCGAATGCACAATAATAATGACGATTATGTAGGTGTTTTTTTTTTATATACTTTCTATAAGCCTTTATTACCGTCGTTGGTTTTATTCACTGCAATCTGCCAGAAAGTATTTTTTTATTGGTGGGGGGCGAAGTGGTGTTATCAAAGTAATTTCAAAAGCACTCTAATGATCCGGTCATCGAGATTTCCATCGGGATGTACTCAATCTTCTCATGTTAGGTAAACATTTTTTACATTAATCGAATATAGTAAAATATTATACAGTTTTGTGTACATATTACTCATATTATTTTTATAGTATATTATACATTATGTTGATTTGATATAAATAAGTATCCATGGATTAAACGAAGAAACGTCAATAATATGTGGTGTACCTCAAGGGACAACTCTATCGCCTACACTGTTAAATATACATATAAACCAAATTAATAACTTGAATGCACGCTGAAAATTAGTTTGATACGCAGATGATACAGTACTTTTCGTTGAAGGCCAATCCTGGGATGAAGTATTTGCTAGTGTTCAATCCGATATGAGTAAAATACAATAATGGCTATGTGAAAATAATTTATTCCTAAACTTAGAAAAAACCTACATATTACCACACTATATAGTTAATTCGAATCAACCAAATAAAACAAATCCGTGCATCCATGAGAATGACTGTTTAAATCAAAATATATGTACATGCCAAACCTTTGTATGTAAAAATAGTTAAAAACTGTAAATACTTAGGTATAGAAATGTGTCATAATCTTAAATGGAATGACCACATAAGATGTTTAACAAATAAATTAAGAAAACTTATGTATGCATTTAAAAATTTTACAGATATCCTAGAACTTGAGACAATTAGAGTAATGTATCAAGCATTAATAGAATCCATAATTATTTATGGTATTTCTATATGGGGAGGTACGTATGATACAACTATAAATCCATTAAGAAAAATCCAAAACAAAATACTAAAAATTATCCTAAAAAAAACTCAAGATACCATACAAAATATTTATACAATGACACGAATTTACTACCAATAAAAAAATTATTTTTTAAAGCGTCGGTACTTTACATAATTAAAAATAACCTTACTTTTAAAACTGAAAACGGACACAAAACTAGGCAAATATCTAATATCAAAGTACCAACTATGCACAAACAATTAACACAATCCACATTTCTATATATATTGGTAAAAAAATTATCAATGTACTACCAATAGAAATTAAACACAGCAATTTTATTCTTTTAAGATTCTTAAAAAAAAAAAATTACACTTTGGCTATTACAAGAACAAAATATAGACAGACTCATAACAAACGTATAGGATTGCTGCATTATTTATCATATTAGTTGTACGACTTTAGTAATTATTGTTAATTTTAGTTTTATATTACCATATTATATTGTATTATTTAACTACGCAATTTTTTACGTAATACTATATTATATAAACAAAGAGAAGAAAATATATATTACTAATATTATAGTTATAGGTATGTGAGAAATGTATATTGCAAATTGTAAATATTTAATTTATAAGAACTGTTTAATGTATATTTATATTACAAATTGTGAACTCAAAGGCCCCCGAAAACGAACACGTTCAGTGGGGCCCATTATCTTCTTGAAGAATAAATAAAAAAAATAAATAAAATAGTCATTTATGTTTTAATTTGTATACAAAAGCAAAGATAGTCGTGTATAAAAAAATAATAATTATCGGCGTACGACAAAACGTAATAAATCTTTAACCAATAATAAAGAAAGAGCTTACACCCTTTCATATGCGAAAACGTCGGTGAGTATAGTACCTCTACATTTGTTTAAGGGTCGGTTACAGGTTTGTTCCCATTAAAAAAAAAATCCTGAAATGGCGGTATAATATACTGGTCTCACTGAGGCCGTCTCAGTAAGCCGTGTAGCGCTTTTGGATGGAATATGATGTGATTATAAAATTATACTTCTACGCAATTCGCCCAAATCGGAAAAAAACGTCTGTTTAATAATATATAGGTATTATTGTGAGAGTCCAAAAGTCGGTAAAAGTTGTATTCTTTTTAATATGCTCGTCGACGAAAATCGAATTTTAAAGCGGCGTCGTGTTTGGAAAGTGGGAAGAGTCTCTGCAGGAAACGTATTAAAAACGATACATATAAATTATATATTTTATATATAGTATTAATGTATTATATTACATATTATTATGTATAAGTATATTTATATATATGACACTTGTAGATCGTGTAGGTTAGACTACGATTTGGAATCTACACTTGTGTAATACAGATACGGTTTTAACCGTCGAACCATCGCTAGACTAAACTGAACACAATAATGAAATTATAATATTTGACGAATGTGTAGTAGACACCTAGGTATGCAATCTCCACAACCGTTGTAAATGTTGAAGTTTAGATTGAAAAATGTTGAATGACCCTGTACGATAATTAGACGGATACAAAACGGTGATATAATTATTAAAGTCGTTGCGAGATTGGATATTTTGCTGTCCGATATTATAATATTTTTCTTTAATTTATATTAGGTACATACGTTGCGAAGACAAATTGAAATAATTCGTTACATAACGTGATGTTGTGTAGAAAAATGGGCGGAAACAGAGAACTCTATACTCTATAATTTAATTTATAAGCACTGTGAACTGCTGTATAATATAGAACGATATAGTAATAATAATGCAATTCGATAATATATATGTTATTATGTTTTATACCACAGTACCTATATGAAATCTCTGCACCAGAGCTGACGAACTGGTAAGTTTTGGATGATGTTTTTAAATTTTAAAGTATAATAATATAAACGTTTAAGAAAGTTTTCGTGCGGACTGCAGACGAACAAAATACGACAATGACAGTCTTGACTTTATAAAACAACAAAATATCATACCATCATATAGTTTTATATTTACAGTAGTCATATTGATTTTTATTGTTAAATTTTATATTATTATGTTAAATCAAACCCGTTTGTATAATTGTATAGGTAGTATAAACTAATTCGTCTTTTCGCTGATTATATAATATTAATACCTATGTCGTATCCAAACCAACCACCGCAGCGATCGAGACACTTAAATATTTAAAAGTATATTAGGTACGTCTCGCAACCAATTAGATCGCATAAAATAATAATGCCTTATACCTACGTTAGTAAAACTATTTGGGTTATACGTATTGTAAATACACCTAAGAGCTACGTTGCAATAAATTTGTGTATATATTAAACACTGCGCACCGATCGATAAATTTGGGAGGGCGCCGAGTGTGATGAATGGCCGGAAGACGAGGCAGCGGCAGTGAAAAAGAGAGATCTAAGTACAAAATAAAAAGCAAGAAACGTTAATTTTAATTTACAATATTTAACCGCGGACACAATGGCGCCACGTCTGTTTTATTATAGGTATGTATAATGTATTATATTATGTATGTGTAATAATATTACGTGTAAAACTTCATTATGGTCGTTTCCCTATAGGTACCTACTAATTTTCTGTACACGTTAACAATTTTCCAAATACTTTGAAACTTTTTGAACTATTTATAAAATACATTTGACTTACCTAATCGATTTATTTTGGTTTTTTTTTAAATGTCGATAAAAAAGATCTCTTCACACCGGGTTTACAAAAAACCGAAATTATATCTGTACAAGACATGTACAATCATAATAATATATAGCTACGATGATTTTCATAAGCCGCATGAACTAATTTTTCACTAGCGTTTATTAATAATAATATATATCAAATCAAATCCAACTATATAGGTAAAATACCAAAACGTTTATTTGTGTAAATCAAAATAATTTGATTTGCACTATACAAACCTTTTAAACGTATAATGTAGGTAGGTATAACTTTATATTTCGTCGGTATTTTGAACGGTTGCGAGCCGGTGATAACAGATTGAGCAAACTTTCAAAAATATTTTTTTCATCGAAGGTACCTATAGGTAACTCATTAAATATACAATATTTTTTATCATTATATTTTTTAATTTTTACCTTTTTAGTGACAATTTAATTCCTTATCCCAGAGGAGAATATATTTTCGGAGGTTCTTACTTTGATAAATAACATTTTAATTTTGGACGAGTAGATTATGAGTATTTTAAGTATTTAGAGTTTAGACGAACGGGCTGACTCGTCTGAAATATGATTTCAAACGAAGTCAACAATTTATATCGTCGTTCAAAAGTGCGAAAAACTTAAAAAATAACAACATTAGAAATTGAAAAATAAAATTTTTTCCAAAAATGTTATTTTGTAATGACTTAAATAGTTAAATCTATGTGTGAAAATGCGAATGTATGTTGAGAATAACGTTAGTTTTTTCTGAAATACAAATATTTCGATCAACCAAGTCGGTTATAATATCGTCCGCTTTACTATTGCCGCCAACTATATATTATATAGCGATTTTTTTTTTTTTTTGGTCTTGATCACAATTGTTGGAAAGTATTACCTTCAATATGATATATATATATGTATGTGTATAGGGGACCTGTACACATTTGCAGAAACGTTCGTTTAAGGGTTGAATAACAGCTGTTATACTGCTATTATTATTACTATGTATCGATGATGTTTTCAATTATTTATCGCAGTTATTATGGTTGACGACAACCGCGATCGAAATAATATTATAATAATATACGTAAGTGATCCGTGAAAAGACTTTTCCCATTAAGACTTTTTAACATCACACAGGGCATAATCGTTACGTATGCGATACCACACGTAAACGAAACGAACATAATAATATGGTTTGACGGAAGCAAAAAAAAAAAAAAAATGAAAGCATAACAAAAAGGCTTCTCTCACATTTTTATATATTGTAATAGTTATAATGTTCTAATATAGTGTGCATAAGCCGTTGTGCTTACTGATTCCAAGCGTATACCTATAAATATATAATATATTATATTCATACAAACACACACACATATATATATATAATACAGTGAGTGTGCATTTTATACACCTATATTTGTGCGCGTGTGCGTGTGTATATATATACACATAATGCACGTTGTTTATTATCGAAAGTTATATAAGACAAAAACACGACTGGAGGACGCTGCTTTTGTAGTAAATATTTTGGTCCGATTAAAATGGTGTGCCTGGAAGGGACGTTTTAACATTCATCGTCCCTAAATAAACCCCAGGGAAATCGTTTAAAACAGCCGAACCGCTGCTGCAGAGGCACACACACACACATACACACACACCATATATATATATACCTACCTCCCCTCGGAATAGCTTTCGAATTAGTGGTTAAACTGTATAAAACCAGCTTTGATAATGGATACCACGGCGTGGATATAATAATATATATATATATAATATATGACTTATATATATATATATATGTATTACAGAAAACGCGTGCTCGTTTTACTATTATTATTATTAATAATCGTTACGAATATAAAATATATTATTTACGTTTAGAAATAAAACAGTGTACAAAAATTGGAACGATTTATTTAAAATC
>WHPZ01567490.1:0-17843 GCA_016617965.1 Macrosiphum rosae
GTAACCGAACGGCGAACTCGCGTTGTGTGATTAAAATAATGTAATAAGCTGGCGGATATTAACTGAAGCTGTTTTCGGCGTAGGGTAATAGTTCCTGGAGGCTATGGTGGGGCCAGGTGGGTAAGCGGGTAGCACATCACGCAACCAGATAGACGGGTCGTGGCCGTTGAGTTTGGCGGTTTCCAACAGATTAAGGATAGCTGCCATCCGTTGTCCGGCACGCAACGACTCGGCAAAGAGTCCGTTCTTGCGGCCTACGGCTACCGGACGGAGGCAGTTTTCCATGCGATTGTTATCTATGGGCACGTGGCTATCGTCAAGATAACGCAGTAATGCTGACCAGCGTTTCAGGGGATAGTCCAGCGCTTTGCGTAACCTGGAGTTGGGGGCCGTCTGCGCTTGTTGCAACAACAGCCATTGATGGAAGGCGTCCAGCCGGGGGTTGGCATAGCGCTGTCGCCATTGACGTTTTTTATCCGCTGACCGATGTTTGATTTTGCGCTCAAGCCTGTACAACTCATGGATAGTATCTATAGCTAGCTTCGTCACCGGGCTTGGGTTGGCAGTTAACAGCTCGAAGAACGTGCGCCGGGCGTGCGCCCAACACCCGGTGTCAACCGCCTGGCCGCTTGCCGAACAACGCCTGGTAACCAGCATCACCGTCCACCACCAGGGTAACGCGCCAGCCCTCAAGCACATCGCGGGCATACTGACCACTGCGCCCCGATTGGCAATCATAAAGCACTATCGCCCGCTCGGCACCTTGTGCGGCGATATAGAGCCACAGATAACCGCGTGAGGTTTTGCCCTTGCCGGGGTCGAAGATATTTTGGTGCTTTTGGCTCAGGTAATAGCGTGACCAGTTGCTGCTCGATATCGGCGGCATCGGCCTCGATATCTTCATCGAACAGCCCGCGCTGTTCCCCCTGGAAGGCTTCGCTTTTACGCCCGAAGCGCCACTGACGGGCATTTTTCAGTGCCTCTTCCCGTTGCTGGATATAGCCTGCCAGTGTCTGGCTTTGCTGTGTCTGCGGCTCTTGGTTCACGAATAATTTCAACACCAGAGCGCACAGTTCATCGGGGTTTTGTGAGGCCAGCACTACATCGATATTCATGCCCTTGTTTTATCAGTGCAATAGCGTATTGTCATTGATAATCAATGTATTAATGATGGTTTTCCGTTATTTCATGAAAAGTCATTGCTTCCTTCATTGAAAAACACAGGTTCTACTAATTGGATATATCACTCTGATTCGCTAAGGAGAAGTTATGAGTGAAAGCCAACTGCGTCAACTCAGCATTCTGGTGGGGGAAAAGCTAAAAGAGAAAGGGTATTGGATCACTTGCGCGGAATCCTGCACTGGCGGTGGCATTGCTAAAGCTATCACCGATATTGCCGGCAGCTCGGCCTATTTCGATCGCGGGTTTGTCACCTACAGCAACGCGGCGAAGCGCGATTTGCTAGGGGTGGCGGAAGCGACATTAACTGTTCACGGGGCGGTCAGCGCAGAGGTAGTACGCGAGATGGCGTTAGGCGCTCTACATGTCGCGAAGGCTGATCTGGCACTCTCGGTAAGCGGCATTGCTGGCCCTGAAGGTGGCAGCGAGGAAAAACCAGTGGGAACGGTGTGGTTTGGCTTCGCCGATGGTGGCCGAGTGTTGGTACGCAAGGGGCATTTTGTTGGCGACCGCGATGCGGTGCGGCTTCAGAAGACGGTTTTTGCGCTGCGGACCACCCTTGAAGAATTTTTGTGAAATTAGGCTTGATACTGTATGACCGTACAGTATAATTAGTGACATTTCCTATACAACATACAATCAGTGGCAGTATGGGGTAATATCGGCATTGCGAAATGAAGGAGCAAAAATGGCTATTGATGAGAACAAGCAAAAGGCGTTAGCTGCGGCACTGGGCCAGATTGAGAAACAGTTCGGCAAAGGCTCCATCATGCGCCTGGGTGAAGACCGTTCCATGGATGTAGAAACGATCTCCACCGGTTCATTGTCACTTGATATTGCACTGGGTGCTGGTGGTCTGCCGATGGGGCGGATCGTCGAGATCTATGGCCCGGAATCCTCCGGGAAAACTACTTTAACGTTGCAGGTTATCGCTGCGGCGCAGCGTGAGGGCAAAACCTGTGCATTCATTGACGCTGAGCACGCGCTAGACCCAATTTATGCGAAGAAGCTGGGTGTGGATATCGACAACCTGTTGTGTTCCCAGCCGGACACGGGTGAGCAGGCGCTGGAAATCTGTGATGCTCTGACCCGCTCTGGTGCGATTGATGTCATCATTGTTGATTCCGTGGCGGCGCTGACGCCGAAGGCGGAAATCGAAGGCGAAATCGGCGACTCACACATGGGTCTGGCGGCGCGTATGATGAGCCAGGCGATGCGTAAGCTGGCAGGCAATCTGAAAAACGCTAACACCCTGCTGATCTTCATCAACCAGATTCGTATGAAAATTGGCGTGATGTTCGGTAACCCTGAAACCACCACCGGTGGTAACGCCCTCAAGTTCTATGCTTCTGTCCGTCTGGATATCCGTCGCATCGGCGCGGTCAAGGAAGGAGACGAGGTCGTGGGCAGTGAGACTCGCGTGAAAGTGGTGAAAAACAAAATCGCTGCGCCGTTCAAGCAGGCTGAGTTCCAAATCATGTACGGCGAAGGCATCAACAGCCGTGGTGAATTGGTCGATTTGGGCGTTAAGCACAAAATGATCGAAAAAGCAGGAACTTGGTACAGTTACAACGGTGAGAAAATCGGCCAGGGCAAGGCCAATGCTTGCAACTTCCTGAAAGAAAACCCGGCCATCGCCGCCGAGTTGGACAAAAAGCTGCGTGACCTGCTGTTGCACAATACGGGTGAACGGGTTGCTGCTATCAGCGAAGACAACGGTGGTGACGAAGCGGAAACCAGCGAGCAATTTTAATCGCTGACGATGGTGTACCGCTGTTGGTGGGGTACAGCCATCCAGACTAATCAGGTTTGAATGATGAATGACTTGCTAAACCGCGCCATACGCCTGCTGTCGCAACGCGATCATAGTGAAACTGAGCTGCGACGCAAACTTGCGGCGCAGCCGTTTATAGCGAAAGCCCAATGTGGCGGTAGAATGTCGCATGCTTCAACGCCAGTCCTTAAAGCCCCCCTTGAACCTGCCATCATCGAGCAGATTATCGCCTACTGCTATCAGGCATAACTGGCTGGATGACCAACATTTTGCCCTTAGCTATATCGGTAGCCGCTGTCGTAAAGGATACGGTGTACAACGCATCCATGCTGAATTGGCGCAGAAGGGCGTGGATAAAAAACTGGTGCAAGCGGCGTTGGCGGATTGTGATATTGACTGGTGCAAACAGGCGAAACAAGTGGCGCAGAGGAAATTTGGCGATGTGTTGCCGACAGACTGGAAAGAAAAAGCAAAATTGCAGCTTTATCTACGCTATCGTGGCTTCTTCCAGGAAGAAATTCAGACAATTTACCGTGATTTTGCGTAATGAATGCACACGGGGTTTTACTTCCCTCTAAAGAAAATTTATCTTATCTCCACTTTTTGTTGTTCGCGAGCGAGCTACCATCGTTAGTATGACGTATTTCTTGCTCGTGTGTCGTTATTCTAGCTTTTCCGGAAAAATTATGGACAAGAGCACCGCTGAGATCCGTCAAGCGTTTCTCGATTTTTTTCATAGTAAGGGCCATCAGGTTGTAGCAAGCAGTTCTTTGGTACCTAACAATGATCCGACATTGCTGTTCACCAATGCTGGCATGAACCAATTTAAAGATGTTTTCTTGGGGCTGGACAAACGCGCTTATTCCCGAGCTACCACCTCGCAGCGCTGTGTGCGTGCTGGCGGTAAGCATAACGACCTTGAGAATGTCGGTTATACTGCGCGTCACCACACCTTCTTTGAAATGCTGGGCAACTTTAGCTTCGGTGATTATTTCAAGCACGAGGCGATCAGCTATGCGTGGGAACTACTCACCGGGGAAGACTGGTTCAACCTGCCAAAAGAAAAACTGTGGGTTACCATCTATGAAACCGATGATGAAGCTTTCGACATCTGGCAGAAACATATTGGTGTGCCGGCTGAACGTATTATCCGCATCGGATACAACAAAGGAGCTGCCTTTGCCTCTGACAACTTTTGGCAAATGGGCGATACCGGCCCGTGTGGCCCATGCACTGAGATCTTCTATGATCACGGCGATCATATCTGGGGTGGCCCTCCGGGTAGTGCTGAAGAAGATGGCGATCGTTACATTGAGATCTGGAACATCGTCTTCATGCAGTTCAACCGCCAGTCCGATGGTGCCATGTTGCCGTTGCCGAAGCCTTCAGTTGATACCGGCATGGGCCTTGAACGTATTGCAGCGGTACTGCAACATGTGAATGCCAACTATGAGATCGACCTGTTCCGCACACTGATCTCCGTTGTAGCGAAAGTGACTGGTGCTACTGATCTGGACAACAAATCCCTGCGTGTTATCGCCGACCATATCCGTGCCTGCGCTTTCCTGGTGTCAGACGGTGTGAGCCCATCTAATGAGAGCCGTGGCTATGTACTGCGCCGCATCATTCGTCGTGCTATCCGCCATGGTAACATGCTTGGTGCGAAAGACACCTTCTTCTATAAGCTGGTGGTGCCGCTGATTGAAGTGATGGGGTCAGCCGCCGACGAACTGAAACGTCAGCAGTCGCGGGTAGAGCAAGTGCTGAAAACCGAGGAAGAGCAGTTTGCCCGTACACTGGAGCGTGGTCTGGCGCTACTGGATGATGAGTTGAACAAGTTGCAGGGTGAGACACTGGACGGTGAAATTGCCTTCCGTTTGTACGACACTTTTGGTTTCCCGGTCGATCTGACTGCCGATGTCTGTCGCGAGCGTGGCCTAAAAGTTGATGAAGCTGGCTTTCAGCAGGCGATGGAAGCACAGCGCCGCCGTGCACGCGAGTCCAGCGGTTTTTGCGCAGACTACAACACCATGATCCGCGTGGATGGCAGTAGCCGATTCAGCGGTTATGATTATGAAGAACAGCAGGCGATGGTGATCGCGCTATTCCGCGATGGTCAGCCGGTCGAACAAATTAATGCCGGTGAAGAAGCGGTAGTGGTGCTGGATGGGACGCCATTTTATGGTGAATCCGGTGGCCAGGTGGGTGACAAAGGCGTGCTGAAAGCCGCCAGAGCAGATTTTGTGGTGAGCGACACCCAAAAATACGGCCAGGCTACTGGCCATCTGGGCAAGCTTTCACAGGGGTCGCTGAAAGTGAAAGATCGTGTTGATGCGCAGATCGACACTGAACGTCGCAACCGCATCCGCCTGAACCATTCGGCGACCCATCTGCTGCACGCCGCTCTGCGCCAAACGCTGGGTGAACATGTTGCGCAGAAAGGCTCGCTGGTTAACGACAAATATCTGCGTTTCGACTTCTCGCACTATGAAGCGATGAAACCGGAGCAAATCCGTAGGGTGGAAGATCTGGTAAACCAGCAGGTGCGTCGCAACCTGCTGGTACAGACTGAAGTGATGTCGCTGGACGATGCCAAAGAGAAGGGAGCGATGGCATTGTTCGGTGAGAAGTACGATGACAATGTACGTGTGTTGACCATGGGCGACTTCTCCACTGAACTATGTGGTGGTACCCATACCAGCCGCACCGGTGACATTGGTTTGTTTAGCATTGTGACTGAGTCCGGTACTGCTGCGGGTGTTCGCCGTATTGAGGCAGTGACTGGCGAAGGCGCTATCGCCAAGTTGCATCAACAAAGTGATCTGTTGCAAGTTGTTGCGCATTTGGTGAAAGGCGACAGTAGCAACCTAGCCGATAAGCTGCATGCAACGCTCGATCGTACCCGTCTGTTGGAAAAAGAGCTACAGCAGTTGAAAGATCAGCAGGCTGCGCAGGAAAGCGCATCCTTGTCCAGTCAGGCAAAAGTGGTTAACGGTGTGAAGCTGTTGGTCAGCCAACTGGATAATGTCGAGGCAAAAATGTTACGCATTATGGTTGATGATCTGAAAAATCAGTTGGGTTCAGCCATTATCGTGCTTGCTACCACTGCTGATGATAAGGTCAGCCTGATTGCTGGCGTTACCAAGGATCTGACAGACCGAGTGAAAGCTGGAGAGCTGATCGGCAATGTGGCGCAGCAGGTAGCTGGCAAGGGAGGTGGACGTCCAGATATGGCGCAGGCGGGGGGAACGGATGTTAGCGCTCTTCCTGCGGCGTTAAACAGCGTAGAAGCCTGGGTGGCTTCGAAGCTGTGAATACAAAGAAATAGCACGCAAAAAAGACATAATAAATTGTTTTTTGTAGTTTTTATGTAGTGCTAACACGGTTTAATTATAATTGCGTGAACAAAGTTTTTCAGGTCAGCTAAACTTATCATTATCTGAAGTGAAAGTAATTTAGCTTATACTTAAATGGCTTATTTTTTCACAACATATGCTTACATTTTATGATATATGATGGATACTAGCGGGAAAACTGAGAGACCCGACTCTTTTAATCTTTCAAGGAGCAAAGAATGTTAATTCTGACTCGTCGAGTTGGTGAAACCCTCATGATTGGCGATGAGGTCACGGTGACAGTGCTAGGGGTAAAAGGCAACCAGGTGCGTATTGGTGTAAATGCCCCCAAAGAGGTGTCAGTACACCGCGAAGAAATATATCAGCGTATTCAGGCAGAGAAGTCTCAACAGACGACTTACTGATTTCGAAGTAGCGTCTCGTTGCTAAGTGAGACGCTGCTGTGCTTTTTGTGTACATATTCTTCCACATTCCACGCTGTTATTTCTACCTGTTTGTTTTGCATCTTTTTACCCAACCCCTGCGGTTGCCTTTGATAAAATACCCTTTTTGCCGTGAAATCCCTCATGTTGAGTGTGAATTGTGCAAACGCACATGAGTTGGGAAAAATTGTTTGACTTACAAGTCGGAGAAAGTAATATGTGCACCTCGCAGTGCCGATGAGCTTCTCTAAAGAGCACTAAGCACTGTTTAAAAAAGGCGTATGGTGAGGTGGCCGAGAGGCTGAAGGCGCTCCCCTGCTAAGGGAGTATGCGGTCAAAAGCTGCATCCGGGGTTCGAATCCCCGCCTCACCGCCATTTGCATCCATAGCTCAGCTGGATAGAGTACTCGGCTACGAACCGAGCGGTCGGAGGTTCGAATCCTCCTGGATGCACCATCCTAAAAAGTATCTATCAGAAATCTTTGTCTTCCAGACAAATACGAGCTGAAAAATAGCACGAAGAAAGATAACGTTGCTTCAGCAATAGCCCCCCGGAGAAAAGCAACTGAATAATTCTTCTGGGTGCAGTACCTAAAAAATCCGCTTTAGAGGGTTTTCGCTTTCCGAATCTCCTTTTCCCGATATCAGCGACATTCCCCCGTCTCCTTTGGAATACATTCCATCATTACGCAGCCAGCGACAACCTAACGGCTTTGCGTTAAAGTAGCTTCCTTTCCTCAAAGATAACGATCATGGAGTAACGATGTACGACCGCTATCAAGGTCTTATTTTCGACATGGATGGCACCATCCTGGATACTGAACCGACACACCGCAAAGCGTGGTACGAGGTGTTGTCTCGCTACGGTATGACGTTTGATGAGTCGGCAATGGTGGCGCTCAGTGGTTCTCCGAGCTGGCATATCGCCCAGGCGATTATCGCCAGCCATCAGGTAGATCTCGATCCCCATCATCTGGCCGCAGAGAAAACGCGCACGGTGGAGGCGATGCTGCTGGACAGTGTGCGACCATTGCCTCTGATCGATGTGGTGAAAGCCTATCATGGTCGCCGTCCGATGGCGGTAGGTACTGGCAGCGAACACCGCATGGCAGAAACCCTGCTGCGCCATCTGGGTTTATTCAACTACTTTGACGCGATCGTCGGTGCTGATGATGTGCAGCGTCATAAGCCGCAACCGGACACCTTCCTGAGCTGCGCTGAATTGATCGGTGTTCCTCCAGAAAAATGCGTCGTGTTTGAAGACGCTGACTTTGGCATTCAGGCGGCGAAAAGCGCCAAAATGGCTGTGGTAGACGTTCGTGAGCTGTAAGTGACCGTTTTTCGACAGCCGCTTCCTTGAGTGTGCCATTGCGGGGAAATTCAGACATTGTTTTGGTCGCTTTGTAGGCTAACAACTGCACCTCAGCGGAATGGCTGGTGTTGGTCGCGCGGACTGACCCATCCATTATAGGGTGCCTGTTACCAGCGTTGAAACCTCAACGGAGGGAGGCGATGTTTTAGCAGGCTGCGTTGGGCCGGTAGTAGGCAATTTGTTGTGCATGTTGGCTACGCATGCCTTCAGGGGGGATGTCGTGCTGTTTCTGTGTATCGGAAAGACGCTGCGTTACATCATTTTGGCTTATGGTAACGGTACAAAGCATCGCCTGGTAGCATTAAACAAGTGGATACAATCAGTCTGGGGTACGAATTCAGTATGCTAACGAGTCATTATTTTAGAAACGGGAGGTCAATTTGATCCCGGACGTATCACAGGCGCTTTCTTGGTTGAAAGCCCATCCCCAAGCCTTAAAAGGCATCCGTCGCGGCATTGAACGTGAAACGCTGCGAGTCACCCCCAACGGTACGCTGGCTCTAACTGGGCATCCAGAAAATTTTGGGGCGGCATTAACGCACCACTGGATCACGACAGACTTTGCCGAGGCGATGTTAGAGTTCATTACGCCAGTTGATGACAACCTCGATCACTTGCTGGCCTTCCTGCGTGATATCCATCGTTATGTGGCGCGTAATCTGGGCGAGGAGCGTATGTGGCCGCTCAGCATGCCATGCTTTATTGATGCTGACCAGGATATTGAGCTGGCGCAGTTCGGTTCGTCGAACATTGGCCGCATGAAGACACTGTATCGAGAAGGGCTGAAAAACCGCTATGGCGCGCTGATGCAGACCATCTCCGGTGTGCATTATAACTTCTCGCTGCCGCTAGCGTTCTGGCAGGCATGGGCAGGCGTGGAAGACGTGGAAAGTGGCAAAGCGCAGATCTCGGCGGGCTATTTCAGCCTGATCCGCAACTATTACCGTTTTGGCTGGGTGATCCCGTATCTGTTCGGTGCTTCACCGGCGATCTGTTCTTCTTTCTTGAAAAATCGTGAAACCGATCTGGCGTTCGAATGCACCGAGCAGGGCATGTGTTATCTACCGTACGCCACCTCGCTGCGTTTGAGCGATCTTGGCTATACCAACAAGTCGCAGAGCAATTTGGGTATCAACTTTAACGATCTGCACAGTTATGTGGCAGGTCTGAAGCGAGCGATCGTTACGCCTTCAGAAACGTTCGCCAAGCTGGGGGTGAAGGAGGGTGATCGCTACTTACAACTGAACAGCAACGTGCTACAGATTGAAAATGAACTGTATACGCCGATCCGGCCAAAGCGCGTAACCAATAGCGACGAGACGCCATCAGATGCGCTCTTGTGCGGTGGCATTGAATATATTGAGGTGCGCTCGCTGGACATCAACCCGTTCTCGCCAATCGGCGTGGACGCGGTGCAGGTACGATTCTTGGATCTCTTCCTGATATGGTGCGTGCTGGTGGAAGCATCGGAGATGGGCAGCGCCGAGCTACTCTGTACCCGCAAAAACTGGAACCGGGTGATCCTGGAAGGGCGTAAACCCGGCCAGAGTATCGATATTGGCTGCGATGGCAGCCACGAACCGTTGGATAAGGTTGGCAAAGCGCTATTTGACGACCTGCGCCGCGTAGCGGAAGTGTTGGATGGAGAAGTTGGCGATCGGCAGTATCAGCAAGTTTGCGATGAGCTGGTCGCCGCGTTTGATAATCCGGAGCTGACTTTCTCGGCGCGCGTTCTGAAGGCGATGACGGAAGAAAGCACTGGCTGCGTTGGTCTGCGGTTGGCGGAACAATACCACGAGATGTTGATTGAAGAGCCACTAGAAATTCTGAACGAAGCAGAGTTGGTCAAGGAGCAGGAAGCTTCATGGCAGCGTCAGCGCCACATAGAAGGTAGCGATACGCTAAGCTTTGAAGCATTTATGCAACAAAACGGCGGCAGTTGAAAAAGAAAAGGCCACGTCAACGTGGCCAAATTATGTATCTCTGATAATAAGGATGATGATAACAAATGCGCGTCTTTCACCTACTCAGACTCGCTGGGTTGGAAAAGGTTTCCTGATTAAATAAAAAAGTATCGAATAAAGGGAATGTTAAAAATTCTGTTTCATTCCAGTAAAATATCGATAAGAATGGATGACACCTGTCCCACCCGTCGATTTTGATGAAGCCCTGAAAGCCCTTCAGGATGGTCAGGCACTGACGGGCAAAGATGGCATCTTTACCCTGCTGATTAAGCAGTTAATCGAAGTGCATTGGCTGATGAACTCGACTCTCATCTGGCTTGGGACGTTGAAGTCAACCGCAAAAAGAGGGCACTCAAAAAAACGGTCAAAACGCCAACTGGTGCCTTTGAACTGGCTATTCCCGGTGACCAAAATGGCTCTTTTGAACCTCATCTCGTGAAAAAACATCAGACCACGCTGTCTGATAAAATCGAACGCAAGATCATCGGTATTTGCGTGCTGGGTATGAGCTACAAAGATATCAGCCAGGAAATCGAAGATTTATACGCATTTAGCGTCTCTAGCGCCACCCTCAGCGCCGTTCTAATTTATCGCTGCGGGTCAGTGGCTTTCTACACTGACTCTAAGTGGCTTGATCGGCTTCACACGCACCTGTTTGATCATATTGTCCTGCACGTCGAGGATCTCCATCTCGTAGTGACTTACGCGCACCTGGGTGCCGATTTCCGGGATCTCTTCCAACTCTTCTAGCAGCATGCCGTTGATGGTGCGCGCTTCGATAGCCGGCAGGTTCCAGTTGAACGCCTTGTTCAGCTCACGTACGTTGGCGGTGCCGTCGATCAATACCGAGCCGTCGCTCTGTGGGTTGACCTCTTCCGCCAGCGTTGGCGACATTGAGGTGGTGAAATCGCCGACGATCTCTTCAAGGATATCCTCTACCGTCACCAGCCCCTTAATATCACCGTACTCGTCGACCACGATGCCGACCTTCTCCTTGTTGCGCTGGAATTTTACCAACTGTACATTGAGCGGCGTGCTTTTGGGTACAAAATAGATCTTATCGGCGGCGCGCAGCAGATTTTCTTTATTGAACTCTTTTTTCTCAGTCATCAGGCGGTAGGCTTCGCGCACCCGCAGCATGCCGATAGCATCATCCAGCGAGCTGCGGTACAGCACAATGCGGCCATGCGGCGATTGGGTGAGTTGGCGCATGATCGACTTCCAGTCGCCGTTGACATCGATACCGATGATCTCGTTGCGCGGTACCATGATGTCGTCAACTGTCACCTTTTCCAGATCCAGCACTGAAATCAGCATGTCCTGATTGCGGCGTGAAATCTGCGACTGGGATTCATTCACGATGGTGCGCAACTCGTCTTTACTGACAGCATCGCTGATGCGCACGTTGGTATGGATGCCAAACAGGCGCAGCACCAGGCTGGTTATGCCGTTAAGCAACCAAACTAGCGGGGGAACATCACCTTTTGCAATGGAGTGAGCAAAATGCTGCTGGTGAAGGCGATACGTTCCGGATAGAGTGCGGCGAAGGTTTTAGGTAACACTTCAGCGAATAGCAATATGGTAAAGGTCAGCACGCCGGTGGCGATCGCTACCCCAAGATCGCCATGCAACCGCATGCCAACGATAGTCGCTAGCGCTGAAGCGAGAATGTTCACCAGGTTATTGCCGATCAGCACCAGGCCGATCAGGCGATCCGGCTTTTGCAGCAGTTTCTCCACCCGACGAGCAGATTGGTTGCCCTGTTTGGCTCGGTGACGGAGGCGATAACGGTTGAGCGTCATCATGCCGGTTTCGGAAGCTGAGAAATAAGCGGAGACCACTATTATGGTTATCAGGATAATGATCAGGGTTCCTGTCGACACGTGCTCCAACGCGACATTCCTTATATTATGAGGGAAGATAGCCTCAGGCGGCTTAGCCTACCATGACCTGCTGAATCAGACGGCTACCGAAGTAGGCGAGTGTCAGCAGAAAGGCCCCTGCAAAGCTGAACCAGACAACGCGACGACCACGCCAGCCTTCATGATAATGGCCCCACAGCAGAACGATGTACACAAACCACGCCATGATCGACAGCACGGCTTTATGCACGTTCTCTTTGCTGAATAGGTTATCCATATAAAGCAGGCCAGTGCATAGGGTAAGCGTCAACAGCACCACACCGACCTGGGTGATGTGGAACATTTTGCGTTCGATGCCCATCAGCGGCGGCATATCAGCGCTGAAGGTCAGCTTCTTGTTTTTCAATAAATAATCCAGCCAGGCAAGTTGTAACGCATACAACATGGCGATGATCAGTGTGGCGTAAGAGAACAACGCCAGGCCGATATGCGCCATCAACTCTGGGCTGGCTTCCAAATGAGTAATGAACTCACCGGGCATAAAACTGGCAAACGCCAGATTGATCATCGCAAAGCTGTAGACGATCGGCAGCAGGAACCAGCCACGACCACGGGAAGCGACAACGGTCATCATCGAGCAGATGATCAAGCTAACGATTGAACCGATATTCAGCAGGCTGAGGTTTTGCCCAGTGCTGACATCAAAAATGCGCTGCTGTAGCGCGATAGTGTGGCAGAGCAGTGCTACTACCGCTGAGACGAGAGCAAGTCGACGATATGCGCTGTTCCTTCGCAACAAGCTGGGGATGATCAGTCCAAGGCTGAATAGGTAGGCCATCAAAGCCACAATGGAGAAAACTAGCATAGCTTTTAATTTTGCTTCGGCGTGGTTAATTTGATTACCAGTATAGCGTTGCGCGCCCCGCACTCCAACCGATCTCCAACGCTGATACAGAGATCCTGTGTGCTTCGTGTTATAATTGCCGCAATTATGCCGCTAGTGCGGCCTGTCATTACACGTTGAGTATGAGGCGATGTTTGAAAATTTAACCGATCGATTGTCGCGCCCATTGCGCAATATTAGCGGCCGTGGGCGGCTAACCGAAGAGAATATCAAGGAAACCCTGCGTGAAGTGCGCATGGCGCTGCTAGAAGCAGACGTTGCGCTGCCAGTGGTTCGTGACTTTATCAATCGTGTAAAAGAAAGCGCCGTCGGCCATGAAGTCAACAAAAGCCTGACACCGGGTCAGGAGTTCGTCAAGATCGTCAAGAGTGAGCTGATTGCCGCGATGGGCGCAGTGAACACCGAGCTGAATCTGGCGGCTCAGCCACCAGCGGTGGTGCTGATGGCAGGTCTGCAAGGCGCGGGTAAAACCACAAGCGCAGCCAAGCTTGGCAAGTTTCTGAAAGAAAAACATAAGAAGAAAGTTCTGGTGGTGTCTGCGGACATTTATCGCCCTGCGGCAATCAAGCAATTGGAAGCACTGGCAGAAGGCGTTGGCATCGATTTCTTCCCCTCCGAGGTTAAAGAAAAACCGCTCGATATCGTCAACCGCGCGCTGCAACAGGCCAAATTGAAGTTTTACGATGTGTTGATCGTCGATACAGCCGGCCGTTTGCATGTTGACGAAGCGATGATGGACGAAATCAGGCAGGTACACGCAGCGATCAATCCGGTAGAAACCCTGTTTGTGGTTGACGCCATGACTGGTCAGGATGCCGCCAATACCGCAAAAGCCTTTAATGAAGCGCTGCCGCTGACTGGCGTGGTGCTAACCAAAGTTGATGGTGATGCGCGCGGCGGTGCAGCGCTTTCCATCCGCCACATTACCGGCAAGCCGATCAAATTCCTCGGCGTGGGCGAGAAAACCGAGGCGCTAGAGCCATTTCACCCGGATCGCGTGGCGTCACGCATCCTGGGTATGGGCGATATGCTATCGCTGATCGAAGATATCCAAAGCAAAGTTGATCGTGAACAGGCGGAGAAACTGGCCAATAAGTTGAAAAAGGGCGATGGTTTTGACTTGACCGACTTCTTGGATCAACTCAAGCAGATGCGCAACATGGGCGGTATGGCCAGCATGCTGAGCAAACTGCCTGGTGCCGGTCAACTGCCGGACAACGTGAAGTCTCAGATGGACGACAAAGTCTTGGTGCGCATGGAGGCGATTATCAATTCGATGACGGTGAAAGAACGTGCCAAGCCGGAAATCATCAAAGGTTCGCGTAAGCGCCGCATCGCGATGGGTTCCGGCGTACAGGTGCAGGATGTTAACCGTTTGCTCAAGCAGTTTGACGAAATGCAGCGCATGATGAAGAAGATGAAAAAAGGCGGTATGGTGAAGATGATGCGTGGTATGAAAGGTATGATGATGCCGGGTTTCCCTGGCCGCTAACAGGCATCTGCCCGCCAAAAGCGAGCGCATTCATCATTAGCTTCTCGCGCTGAAAACCGCCTGAAGCTTGATTGGCTGCTAAAATTGCCCCGGGCGATCTAAGCTTTAGATTGCTTTTTGCGCCAAAATAAGTAGAATTTTCGGGCTTTTTATATTGCAACCGGGCCCTGTCCCTCAATGGGGCCCGGCTGTTTTATTCACTTAAAGAGGATGTTATGGTAACAATTCGTTTGGCACGTGGCGGCGCAAAAAAGCGTCCGTTCTATCAAGTAGTAGTGACCGACAGTCGCAATGCGCGTGATGGTCGTTTCATTGAGCGCGTAGGCTTCTTCAACCCGATCGCAACTGGTCAGGCTGAAGCTCTGCGTCTGGATCTGGATCGTATCGAACATTGGATCGGCTTGGGTGCAACTGTCTCTGATCGCGTTCACGCGCTGATCAAAGACGCTAAGAAAGCAGCGTAATCTGTTGCGGTGGTGGCAATGAGCAAGCAACTTAAACCGGTAGCTCCTAAACAACCGATTGTACTCGGTAAAATGGGGTCTGCTTACGGCATCCGTGGTTGGCTCAAAGTGTTTTCATCCACCGAAAACGCCGAAAGCATTTTTGACTATCAGCCTTGGCTTATCCAGCAGGTGGGTCAGTGGCAGTTTGTCGAGTTGGAAGACTGGAAGCACCACAGTCAGGATTTGATCATTAAGATCAAAGGTATTGACGATCGGGACGCAGCGAGTTTGCTGACTCATTGTGAGATCATCGTAGATTCTGAGCAACTGCCTCCGCTGGAGGGGGATGATTATTACTGGAAAGACTTAATTGGCTGCCAGGTAGTCACCACCACCACCGGTTATGAACTGGGTAAAGTCATCGATATGATGGAAACCAGTTCTAACGATGTGATGGTTGTGAAAGCGAACCTGAAAGATGCGTTCGGCATGAAGGAGCGGCTGGTTCCGTTTCTTCACGGGCAGGTTGTCAAGAAAGTCGATCTCACTGCTCGAGTGATTGAAGCAGATTGGGATCCGGGTTTTTGACCTCTGGATCACAAGGTCGAAGCAAGTGGAATAACAGTATGGGGATTGGCTGGTGTTCATTGGTGTTGTAAGCCTGTTTCCAGAAATGTTCCGCGCAATCACCGATTACGGAGTGACCGGTCGGGCAGTAAAAAGTGGCCTGCTGAGTGTGCAGTGTTGGAGTCCGCGTGATTTCACCTACGACCGGCATCGTACCGTGGACGATCGCCCATACGGCGGTGGCCCTGGGATGTTGATGATGGTACAACCCTTGCGGGAAGCCATTGATGCAGCAAAAGCAGCAGCAGGCGAGGGTGCCAAGGTGATTTATCTGTCGCCTCAGGGGCGCAAGTTGGATCAAACAGGCGTGTGCGAACTGGCGGCCAATCAGAAGATGATTCTGGTGTGTGGTCGCTACGAAGGGATAGATGAGCGCGTGATCCAAACCGAAATTGACGAAGAATGGTCAATCGGCGATTACGTACTCAGCGGCGGGGAATTGCCAGCAATGACCCTGATTGATTCAGTCGCCCGTTTCATACCGGGTGTGCTGGGGCATCAGGCCTCAGCGGAGAAAGACTCCTTCGCTGACGGATTACTGGACTGCCCGCACTATACCCGCCCAGAGGTGTTGGCAGGGATGGAAGTTCCGTCGGTTCTGCTGTCGGGAAACCATGTCGAGATACGTCGCTGGCGCTTAAAACAGTCGCTGGGCCGTACCTGGCTTAGAAGACCTGAGCTTCTAGAATGCCTAGCTCTGACTGACGAGCAAGCGGTGTTGCTGGCTGAGTTCCAACTGGAGCATCTGGTCAGACAACAGGAGTATGAAGGGAACGTCTGACATCAGGCGAAACCGATATATCAGTTTACCTAGGGTAAGAGACATATTATGAGCAACATTATTAAGCAACTTGAACAAGAGCAGATGAAGCAAGACGTACCCGCATTCCGTCCGGGTGACTCCGTGGAAGTTAAGGTATGGGTCGTTGAAGGTAGCAAAAAACGTCTTCAGGCATTCGAGGGCGTGGTTATCGCTATCCGTAGCCGCGGTCTGCATTCTGCATTCACTGTTCGTAAGATTTCCAACGGCGAAGGTGTTGAGCGAGTATTCCAGACTCACTCCCCAATAATCGACAGTATTACGGTTAAACGTCGTGGTGCCGTTCGTAAAGCCAAACTGTACTACCTGCGTAAGCGTACTGGTAAGGCGGCTCGTATCAAAGAGCGTCTTAACTAAGATACAGCTAACTCTGCATCCAAAAAATTATAATTATCATTGGCTTACCGTTTTGGTAAGCCTTTTTTGGTTTATCGCATTTTAGCGTGAACCCCAATTCTTTTTCTCATCCTATTGCTCATACCCTTCTCATCCAGCTTTAGGCAGAACCTTTCGTAACACCCCGCTGTCGCCGTTGCGGTTAGCAGAGCCATCTTGTAATAAGTTCTCTGGTGTAAATGGATCCTCCCAGGTTGCTGAAGCCCCCATTTTTTTATTGCGCGCCTGCCGAGGCAGCAAATTCTACCTCCACCCAATATGCGATCCTAATACACCACAAGCCTTTATGCCTGACATGAACCGATGGGTAGCAGAGATTATAGTCCGTAGACCAGCGTAACTGAGGTCGTGGGGTCGGTACTCTTAGGCGATGATACCGGTGGTTTGCGATTATAAGTTATGGTGTAGGCCACGCGCAGTGATAATTTCTCGTTGATCGCCACGTTCAGGGCGGTTTCCGAGTTCAGTGTGATAGCTTCGTTTGTCAGCGCAGAAATACCCTGAGTGATTTTAGTGCTGTCGGTCAGTTGATATGAGTAGTTTGCTTGCGCCATAAGCCAGTGCTTTGGTGGAACGGCCTCCGCCATGATATTCATCGTGACGCACACCGGGACCAAATTCTACTCGCAGGTCGCTGACTGGCCCATTCAAGATCTGATGACCATAACCGCCGGTTAGTATGGAGCGAGAATCGTAACCATTGAAACGGTCGCTCAGCCAACTGGCTTGGCCAAACAAGTAGTTGCGATCATTCAGGTTGTAACGGTTACGGCCGCCTGCCTGGTATTTTTCAGACGAGCGTACGTTGGAGGAAGTGGCATTGTTGGCTGCCCCCCACAAGCTGTAGGCCGCATCGTTGTCGAACCAGGTCATGTTGGTGCTGGCCAGTAGCCTGGAGTTTTGCGAGTTGCCAGACTGGGCGTTGTAACCTGCTTGGAAGTTACCTTCGAATGGTTTTTGGGCGGTGGCCGGGTCGTCCATCGCAGTAAAAAGTGTGTTGTCGGCAAGGGCTAAAGCACTGGTAAAAGTTGCCAAGCAGCAGATAAACAGCGGAATTGTACTGCGAACATGTGAAGCAAGCATTCTAGATCCAGATTGTTAAGAAGGTTATTGGTGATGACGACCAATCCGATCCTGTCCCTAATTCTGTGTAACTGCCAGCGTATTAAAGGTGATCGCTCAGGCGGTCACCGAACTCGATAATAAAACGACTCATCGCCAGCCGCCAG
>WHPZ01567503.1:0-13931 GCA_016617965.1 Macrosiphum rosae
TGTATAACGCGTTATAAGTACCTAATGGATATTGTGATATGATTAATTTGGAATTCATTATAGGTCAATTTTTTTTTAATGCCATAGTATATAATATGTCTTATACCTAGAAGGACATACCGTCTCCGCTCAGAATCGTTTTTCTTATACAATGATATAATATCATTGAATTCAAATGTAATACCATCCATTATACGGTGACCCACTTGTAACCTACTGTACAGCAGAGCGACACCCACTTGCCCACCTTTTTTAATAATTATTTTAAGTTCAAATTTTGACAAAATTACATATTAAACTCAAGAATACTGATTTTCGTTATTTTTTTTTATTAAAAAACTGTATTCGTGGGTAACCTTGACAATTTTAGAGAAGAGATTAGAGATATTATTATATTTTATACACACAATGACATTTTCAAATTCAATTTTTTCCACGAAAATTAATTTAACCTATTGTAGCATACAAATGCTTGCCTAAGAGTAAAATAAATTAGTTTAATCATAATAATATCTACTTAGTAATATTATAGGCTGACAGACCGTCTTCGCTCAGAATCGTTTTTATTATACAATGATTTTATATCATTGAATTCAAATTAAACACATCCATTACAGTGACTCTCTGTCTCTCTAGACACCTAATATATACAGTAGAGTATAATCGCTTTTTATTGTTTTATTTAACAAATACTATTTGGTTTTATAAAGCATTCAAATTATTTAATTTTATGGAGATATTACGGATATTAAACGAAGGGAGGGAGAGAATCCCTGCTTTGCGCTACATTTGGGTATTCGTAGGTATTTCACATCAAACATTAAATTTTCCTAAATAAATGCAATTATAATATTTATTTCTAAGCGTATCTAAGTTTTTATAAATAATTGGTCACACTCCCGTCCCGGTTACTCTTGTTGGCAGGTAATTTTCGATACTTATAAGACAAATTAAAAGTTCTAAATCAGAATCAAGATTAAATGTACTACCTCCCCTCACATACACTATGTGAAATCAAATACAAAACATGACAAAGTTGTTCATTGTTTGGTAACTTCAAAACGTCATTTAGACCTAGCTTTATAATTTTAATTAATTTTCCATTTTATTATATATAAATGCATAATATCCACTATTTTGTATACAAACAAAAACATAACACAGTCTTTTATAGTAGGTTTTTCCGGGATTTCAATAGACTACTACAAAATCGGATTATATGCGTGGTCGTCGGGCTAATATTATGGGTGGTCATTATTGGTTAAATTATTAATTGGATACATATCTATCTGTTGTCTCTTTATATACTACATAATATTAGCTAGTATTATATATTTCTATTAAGAAGACGCTACACCCTCATATGTTGTCTCCGTCTTACAAATGTACAACGTAGCGAAAACTGTTTGGCGTGGGAAAGAACCGAGAAGGATACCAGTCATAACTAAGAAACGAGATTTTCACCACATAAAAAGGAGAACTTTGGCTGTGCAATGTCGTTTTTATTTTTTCGTATAAGTGATCTCAAATTTCTCAATCAAAAGTTAAAAAGTTCATATTTTTACAACATTGGTTATTCACTTGATTTATCATGTAACGATTTTGTTATTTTGTCGTAATTCAAAAATAAATAACTGTAGATACATGAAAATTTGGCTGAATGTTTAAATTCTAATTTGCTATACACCATAACATTTTTTAAATATTTTGACTTTTTTTGAGCTGTTTACGGACAATTTCAAATTTCAATTTTTTCAGTTTTTTTTTCTATGATTGTCAATAAATTTTTATTTGTAGGGTAAAAATGTGTGAAAATTTAATACAAGGCTCCTGATATAATATTACAATAGCAGTTATTAAAAATACATAGGCAATTTTTTTTTTATGAGCATTTAAAGTTCGATTTTTGACAAAATTCATCAAATTTAAAATTCTTTTGTCGTTGAAAATTTTATAATATGTTCAACTTTTACAGGTAAGGATTGAAAATTTAAAATAAGGTTCCACGTAAATAGGTTATATATATAAATTACTTTATTCACAATAATATCATCAAATATACTTAGTATAATATCATACGCTATCTGACCGTCTTCGCTCAGAATCGTTTTTCTTATACAATGATATTATATCGTTGAATTCAAATTTAACACCATCCATTACAGTGACCCACTTGGAACCTACTGTACAGCAAAGCGACACCCACTTAACCACCTTTTTTTTTATAAATTTTGTGAATGTAGCAAGTCTTACAGTATTGCGCAAGACCAAGACTAACGTAGTAACGTACGTGTGTAGTTTATTGATTACCTATATACTTTATGTTGACATCACAACTTTTGGGTTGTCTATTTAATCTATCTTAATTAGTGGGTTAAGTGAAATAGTCTCATTTAGTCAATAGTCATAGTCCATAGACAAAAAGTATAATAATAATTCATAAATATCCTGTATTTGATTGTTATCACTTATCAACATTCCCCATTGCATTATATACAAAATCACGATAATCCCCTTGGTTGTAGGCAAATAAGAATAGGTATTTTATTTGGACTCTCCACTTCGACTGAGACTTTCCTCCGTGAAACAATATATACCATTGATAAATATTGTTATTTTATACTTTATTTATATTTTATATATATTATATTTTGTTGAAATATGTAAAAATAAGTTATTGTTGCAATAAAGTTATTATTATAATTATATTATTTTTATTAAGGACTAGCTGAGCCACGCCCTTCGTTGCCCGTAAAAATGAAAATTCTTAAAAAAATATGATTATTCAACTCCATCTGGGTATAACTCGCTACAGTAAATGCAACTCAGTCACCTTGGTAGGCAATGTGCGAAAATTCGATTTGATGCAAGCTTAACCAATGGCAACTAACAAAATAATTAATACTAATTTCTACTAATTATTTCTCCTATATACCCAAAAGCAACTATTAATAAACAAAAATTTCCATCGTACATCTAAAAATCTCTGTTTGAGCACCTCCTCGGGTGGACCTAGCTGGTCCAATTGTGAATCTAAATCATCAGGAAACCACTCAAACATACACAAACAATTTCAGAAAATCAGCCCAGCTGTTTAGGAATGCATAAACGACAGAGACACGGACATCATGACAAACATTAATTTTTATGTATTTAGATAAAATTGTGTGTATGAGTATAATATAGTAGAAAATGAATTAACTATATTCACTCTTGAAACCTTTTGGGCTCACAGTCCACAGACGAACATTAATTTTTACATAATATATGGACTAGGGTGTGTATATCATGTCATGATAAATAATAGACTGGGAAATAGATTCCTGGGTTTTACCCTTAGATACCTAACCTACCGGCTACCATAATTTGCGTTACGAATTTATTACCCAATTTCAGATATTAAGATTAATAATAATGAAATTATCGTAACTATTAACATTTCACGACATATTTCAGGTATCTACGGTAATTTTTATAAGAGTTACAACAGAAACCAAAATCGATTTTGTCTAAAACCTTAAAGTTTTTTTCCAAGTGCTTTTAAAAATTACTTTTAACTAATTTAAAATTTTTACCTCACCATTGCATCAACTATATTTACTTTCCCACCGACAGAGATACTGAAGTTGAATCGAAGTATTATTTGAACTACTTATAGTGTACACAGACAACAATAAATTTTAAATCAATACATTCATCGCTACACTCGGAATCTAAAATGTTGAACTTTAGAACAAGAGCTTCTTATAATTCTTGGGAAACATCCAAAGAATCGTAGGGGGTGGCATGGAGAGGGGGCGTCCTAGATTCATGCCGAAATTACCATAACACATTTACACATATATTATAAATATATACATATATGTTGAAACACCATTTCAGTATTTTTATCGACGAAATGTACCTTGTTATGATATCACCAATTTTTTAGAAAATTGTCGAGACAACAGTTATTTGGGGAATATAACAATAAGTTTTTTTTTTTTTAATTCAATAAGTACTTTTCCTTATTTTTATTCTTTGTTTGTACACTTTAGTTGGAATATTTATAAATTAAAATTAAATAATACCAATATATTATAATATTATCCGCGAGGTGCGTAGTGCGTACGCAGTAATAAAACACTAATACACTAGTAATAATTACAATGTAACAAATATTAAATAAAATAACAAATTTAAGGTATAAGGTGATTTAATGAAGCGCGATAGTCGATAACAAAATGAAACTAATAATAAATAAATACGTGGTCATTAAATAGCAATAATGAAATGCGTCGCGTATACGAAATAGAGTGGGGGAACCGGTCAGCACGACAACGCATGATGCGGCCGCAGTGATTCCAGATTTAATTATAACTTCTCATTAAAAAGTTTGCAAAAGGATCATCTGCACAATTTTTTTGATTTTTTCCAATTTATTAAGTATCAATTGATTTGGTAGATAATTAGTTAGGTCTGGTTAAAAAAAACACAATAATGTCCACTGTTTAAGTGGGCAACTCCACAAACTCCCTATAAACTAGACCGGTTTAAAATTATCCCGCTTACGGTATGGTCCAAATTCTAGGTGCATTATTTTTCACACCTGTTTAATCTAGCGAATTTTTAGTATCTGTCGTGCCGCCGCTATATTTTTTTACTTAGCCCTTGCCACGACCTCTCTGGATATATTATAACCTCTATACTGACTTGGTAACTATTTGTGTGTTTAATAATTCTTTTAGAAAAAATATGGCTGTAATTCACTTTTTTTTTGAAGAAACACAATTTACTGGTTTTACAAAAGGGGAGTTGTTTGGATTTACGGAATTTTTATGTAAGTTTCCAAGTATGTTATTAACTATAATATATTAAGTTATAATAGTAATAATATTATAGTTTATTAAATTGTATACTGTTCAAAAAACAATGGGTATTTTAAAACATAATATTGTTCCTTGTACCTAGTTTTTTTTAACAAAAATTTGTTTTAACTTGGAGTTTATAAATAGTAAGCACTTATGTATTAGTTTTGGATAAGTGATAAAATAAATACTAAAGAACACAATTTTTTTTTCAGCTAACACAGGAGGACTTTTAGGATTGTTCATGGGATTCAGCTTTCTCAGTGCAATTGAAGTAATATATTTTATTTCATTGCGTTTATGGTGTGCAATGTCAAATAAAAAGAAAGTAACAGATAAAAAAAACAATCTAAATAATATTTCATAATTTAGATTTCAGTGAAATATTATTGAAGAGGACTCTACCTATGCATTTTTTGTCTACGTCTTATACACGTACAATTATCAAACTCTTAGGTAAGAATATCATCTGTGCTTTAGCATCGGCTAATGTGAAACATCAAAAAATTAAATTATTGAACAAAACTCAAAAGCCAACGCTTGAGAACAGATAATGTTCTTATCCAAAAATTTGGTAATAAGCTAATTCACTCTAATATTAAAACTAACAGCACACAATTGAAACTAGAGGGCAAACATTTTCCATGTTGCAGGTTTGTAAGACAGAGATGTTTGTTGTCTCTGTCTTACATGGGTAGCATCCTTTTAATATAAATAATTATTAAAAGAGCACTCAACAAGAAACATTTTTCTCTTCAAATTATTATTAAATGTTAATTATTGTAGTTCTTAAAAACAATTAAAAACTATTTGGTGAAAATAGAATGAAAAAAAATTATTATTTTATGATATTCTATAATATTATTATTATATTTTACAATAGCGTGAAGTCACTGCCTATTGGGCAGGGCTTGCCATAATTCATAATCAGAAGATGTAAAAGTTGCTCGATTCATACTATGATAATTTGCTTTAAAATTGTATTATTGATGTGTATTTTTTAATGAAAATATGAATTTTTTAAAGTTAATGTGTTTAGGTAGTTTTATTTTATTTTTATTCAAAAATTTTAAATAATAGGTTACAAGAATAAAAATTTCTATTAATAATGTAATATATTATAATCAATCTTATCTTAATTCATTAACAAATAATAAATAGTTAGATTTCTTAGAACTTTTAATGATGATGGTGCATATCATTTGTATTGTTTAACAAATACTTATTTGTTAGCTTATTAAAATATTAATTATATCTAAATTTTATAATGTACGAAGTATTATATTATATGTAATCAGGGCTCGGAAGTTTGGAACTTTATGAGTTAAAAAAATATGTCCATAAGTAAAACCACAAATATGCATTATATATTTTTATTTTTTTTTTGTCATATTTGTCTTTTATTTGTACAATCTGTATAAAAAAATATTTACAATAAGTACAATGGAGGGATAATATATTGGTAATTGGACATGGTTGACTTGTTGAAGAGACTATTCATTAATAGCACTTCATGGCGGGATGGTGGACTAGTCAATTAGTCGACTAGTAGGTCACGGCACCAGCTACTCTTTAAACGTCGGCCAGGGTCGCCCGGGATTGTTCAAGAAGAGAGGTTTTGGATTAGAGGGTTTCGGTGATTTGAGAGTTTAAGGTGGAAGCGTTTATATAGGGTTTTGGCGTTGGATTCGGTTTATATTGGAGTCTTTGGCTGATTCCCAGAGTTGAATTCCATAGGACCAGATAGGTTTGAGGAGTACTTTATACATAAGGATTTTATTGTATAGTGAGAGGTGTTTGGATGACAGGAGGAGGCAAAGTTGTCTTTGACGACTATTTAGTACAAGTCGTTTGTTACATAATATGTGAGTAGCCCACGTGAGTCGGCGATCTAGGTATAAACCTAGGTAACGGGCATTATAATA
Source organism: Macrosiphum rosae (assembly GCA_016617965.1). Lineage (NCBI taxonomy): Eukaryota > Metazoa > Arthropoda > Insecta > Hemiptera > Aphididae > Macrosiphum > Macrosiphum rosae. The sequence continues at coordinate 6,773 of WHPZ01567503.1, forward strand.
TGCACTTAATTTTCTTATAAAATATTTATTCATATGGGGAAAAAAGCTTTTTTGAAACTTTAATAATTAAAACATCATTGGAGTCCAATGTATTATTAACAATATCAACTTACACATTTGTTCATAGTATCTACAATAATTAAATACAGCATTAATCCAGGTACCCCAATGGGTTATGATTGGTTCTAGAGGTAAAGGGTGCATCCGGTATAGTATATCCCGTGCATATTTGTTGAAAATTTGGATACATGATGATGCTTTTAAAATATTGTTTTTACATTAGCTAAAATGTTAACAACAGTACCAAATTTTGTACTTTCTCTAAAACTCTAGAGACAACGAGTACTCTCAGTAAAATTTTTTTTTGCTGTGTGTAGTTGGATCATTATGGTAAGCAATAGCATAAAGCAAACATTTAAATATTTAGTCGCATAATAATAATTATATCTATTATATAGGTATTTTATTAAGCCATTAAGGGGATGTATATTATATTAAGTAGGTGTGTTATCTACTTTTACTTATATAATATACTAAAATATATGCTGTACATCATAAATAATATTTACTACGCCACTGTGTCACACAATACACCCAAACCGAATGTGTTAACTCCTTCCAACACATGGATAACATTAATTTAATTTAGCAGTTCCAATTATGTGTTAGCATTGATTAGTACTAGAGAGAATTTAAGAAGTATCAAAATTAAAGGTAAGGTTATCTATGTTCTCTTATTAGTTTTACAATATTTAAATTTTAAGACAATTAGAAGCATTTTAAATTGTAATATTTAACATAATCATAACTAGCTTGAAAATAAAAATATAGTAAACCACTTAAAAAACAATATAGACAATAATCTTTTATTATTTTTGATAATAGGTCAATTCACTTTAGCATTGTAATCAACAACACAAAATTGGAGCTGTTGTACATTTTGTTAGACAGAGACAACACATGGCACACTAGTTTCATTGTTTTCTCCGACTTACACATGACATGTACTATTGTTAAAACCTCTATTTGAGTTTCACTCATTGTGATTAATGATTGCATTTTTGAAAATAGGGTATAACCTAGTATAACAATTTATTATAAAGTATAAAAATATCTGTTTTGTATGAAGCATTTTTAAATATTTTTATTTTGAAGAAAATTCCTAAAGAACTAAATAAAAATTGAGTATGCATACGGACATAAATAATTTAAGAAACAAAATAATATTAAAAGCTTCTGACAAAACACAGATAATATTATCTCAATATTAAATGAAACCCTTTATTTCAATAATACAACATTGAGTGAAATATAGGTAGATTTTTGCTACATTCACATGTCTAATGTCTGTATACATAGTCAATTTTTATGTCACATAGGACATAGTTTAACATGTTTTATGTGACACATAAATTGAATATGCATACGGTCCATAAGACAATGAACAAATTCTTCACTTAAATTATTTTATTGCTAAAAAAGGTATCATACAAACTAATATTTATACATGTTCATTATTTTGTCAATCCAACAAAATAAAGTTCTTTGTATTGATTCCAATATAAATAAAAATTTAAGTTAAATTATAGTTTGCTTTTAATTTACATTGTACTCTAATTAATATAAAAGTATTAACTCATAAGACAGTACATTTTACTGAATATTTTATTTATTATAATATATTCAATTTTTTGCTATAATAATTTAAACTTTATTATTAGACAACTATAAAATTGTACCTAACTTCGTAAGTCTTAATGACCAAATTCAATAAATAATTTTTTTTTTTTTACTAACCACTAATGATCGCCAATTTGTAGAGGCACAAATGAGTAACCAATAATAATCTTATAATTACTAAAGTTTTTAGTGAAGTCAAAAATAGTTTATCTCACTTAGTTTCAGAGTTAGAGACATTAAAATTTAAAGGTTTCCTAATTTATGACGTTTCACAAAAATCTAATACAGGTAAAGAGGTAGGTACAATTTTGCCATAATAGCATCATTAAAAGCAGAAAACACAAACCCATATTTAATTGATAATTAGATAAAATAATCATATTAACTACTTAAATAGAAATGTATAAATAATTTTCAAAAATAAACCGTTTCTTTATATATCTGTAGACGTAGATAGCCTACATAGGCTCTAATTTTTAAGAACAATGCTCTTAAAATTGTCTCACAGTGTGATGTTTTAGTTTTAAAAATTTTAAATTTTGAATACAATGTGCGTGTTACGGAGAGTGACTACTTGCGTGTTTCGGCACTCGTCGCTACGCACCGCAAATCAAAAATATCACTCGACTTGGTATGCAAAACCACAAAACTTCAAAGCTAAGTCCGTCCGACCTTTTTTTTTTTACATTCTTATTAAGCATACCAAGACTTACATTTTGGAAAAAAAAAGCCTTAAAAATCGATAGGTTGCTAAACTAGAATTATGCCCAAGTATTAATGGCAGCTATTGAACAAAATATATATCTATTATTCTAACTTCTAATTGAATGAGGTTACCAATGGTTGCCACTCAATAAAAAAAAAAAAAAAAAAAAGCGAGTAAGTGGATATCGCTTTGCTGTATAGTAGGTTACAAGTGGGTCAATGTATAATGGATTGTATTAAACTTTAATTCAATGATATAATATCATTGTATAAGAAAAACGATTCTGAGAGGAGATGGTTTGTCAGTCTAGATATTGAATATTGTTATTATTTATTATAGCCTGTACCTAAGTAGAATTAATATTATAATATTATAATTTTTTATTCGTTTCTATGGTGATAAAAGCGTTAGAAATTAAAATCCATTTTTTAGCAGTTTTTCGTAGTTTGACAGTGGTTTTTACCGTGGCATTTTAAATAACTATTGAAAAAATTCAAAAAATGAAATATCTAAAGTACCATATTGGTCCAATTTGCTAAAAAATTGGATACTATATGTTTAAATCGAAGCAATCCTTCTAGTAGAAATTTTGCAAATAGGAAAAAAAATATAAGCACCATTGTAGAATCACTGGCTTCCATGCTCCACTCAGAATCTAAAATAACTGATAAGTAATACATCTGGCTAATGGGTAACAATTAACAATGTCAAATAAATCTAATTAAATTATGTTTGAGAAAATAAGTAATAACCAATATAAATTATAGATTTTTATAGTAATATAGCTTGAGTGTATAGGATAACCCGATAACCATCCCTTGGGCCTTGAAGTTTTAGTTGATCACTACTAATGTATTCATGTCACTTACCGGTTGCCACTTAAAAACATTTGTTTCAGATTTATGGTAAAATAGGTTTTTGTAAGTCATGAAACTAATCAAATGATGTCTTAGAAACGATTTACTTTATAACAACACTAACTACAGAGTGGTAGAGTTTGTAAGCTAGATTGACGGCAAGTCAATGAACCAAAATAAATATATGATTGTATTACCTATACACTACTATAAGAATGTAATTAAGATGAAAAAAATCTTACTTGAAATGTCAAAACTTCAGTTGGGTCTTGATATCTTGATCGACATTTAATACAAACAATAAATATTTAATATATTAATATTATCAGTGGAACGATTAAACACCGTGATAACGTGCGCAGGACCATCATGACGAAAACAGCAACAAAGCACAAGAGTTGCACACTTGCACGAGTGCAAAACAGTGAACAGTTGCACTGAGCAGTGAGCACTGACTACAACTTACTGAGATCTGTGGCACGGAACAACGGCCCACAATTTAAATGAGTAGTGACGTCAAGTTATAGTGCTGTTGAATTGTATGCGCTTCAAAGTTGGTCGTGTAGGTTACAGCTATACTTCATTGGGAGTGGGGATAGCACTGGTGCTCAGTTGATCAATATGCGATGAGAGCGCTCACTACTCAGTTGGCGGAGAAACGTGAACGTGATTAAATAATTGGGTAACAACCCACTATTCACTAAACAGTAAACACTAAACTCAGTACTTCACTATTTCACTACTCACGTGCTCACTGATCAGTGCTCAGTCACAGCGCTGTGTTTACTTTAGCTTTATAAATATTCTGTGGTGAGCGGTGCTTATTATTTACGAGTGCACGACGCACCGTCGGCCATCTTTATATAACCCTAGCGTTCTTTATAATTCCAACAAACGTGAAACGATGCGTAGTGACATTGAGCACGAGTTGGTATTTGATTTTGAATACCTATATTATTTAAAACGGATTTTTTCGGATTCAAATGCTTTTTTTTTGTTAACCCTAACGTTAAAGATTTTGGTTTTAAAAGCAGAACAACGATTTAAGCATAAAAATGGAACAGCTACTGAGGCCTTGTAAGAATATTATAGCAAATTTATTTTCAGCAGTTCTAATTTCGCATTTTTGGGTAGTAACCTTTAATAAAAGAGTATTGGCCTATTAGAGTAGGTATTGACCTATTATCAAACTTAATTATTATGAGCGTTTGAAGTTCATATTTTTACAAGATTGAATATTCACTCGATTTCTCATGTAGCGATTTTGTTATTTAGTTGTAATTCAAAAACGAATAACTTTAGATGGATGAACTTTTCACTGAATGTTTATATTTTCATTTTCTATACACCATAATATTTTGACTCTTTTTGAAATGTTTACGGACATTGTCAGTTTTCAATTTTTTTAGTTTTTTTTCTATAATTGACAATAAAATTGTATTCTTATTATCAAATACAACTAAGAGTAATCATTTATGTTACAAACATCTTACGTTAGTAAATTACCTACGTTAGTAAAAACCTACACACAGCTATAACAGGTATTTAGTTTTTTCTTTATATATTTTGTGAAAATAACAAAAGTCTTGCAAGAGTCTTGGTCTTGTTTAGATCATCACTATTTTTGACAAAAAAAATCCCATTTAAAAAGGTCATTGAGTGTTGTGCGTGTATACTATAGACCTTCAAGAGCCGTATATTTTCGGTCCGGTCCAAAAAGTATTGTGAAAAAAAAGCACAGGCCCTACCCGAAAATAATGCTAAGCTTGTGAAAATCGAAAATCTGCTATAACGGGTATACCCGCGTATCCGTACCAATGTCCAATACCCTTGTATTTATTATGCTTATCAACAATGTTCAAAATAAATTTTAAAATACATATCGAGAGTTTTAGTTTATTTTAAATAATAATCATAGTTTAGAATCAATGTATTTTTATTTTTTAAATAAACTAAAAGTACCTATAAATATTAATATTCAAATTTTATGTTCGACGAGTTTTACAAGGGATTGGGTAATAAAAAGACTATAATATAATTATTATAAATAAAAAAAAAAGATTATTTTTAATTAATGAAATATAATTTTAGTGTTTTTAATTAGCATTTTTCTTAAAAACAATATTAATTAAGTAGGTATACATTGTAACAGGTCAATATAATAAATGAGTATAAATGTAAATACATTTAAAATAAATAATAATAACAATGAATCAAAATGTTTATTTATTATGTAACTTATATATAGGTATCTTATATAAATTAATAATGTTATAATATAGAATAACATAACTTACTTTGTTGATTTGTGATATATTTCCAGAATAATAATTAATAGTGTTATTGGATACAAAGTGGAAATTAATATTATGTTTATGAATTAATAGATGGTAAAAATTGCGATACTGGTGTATATTGTTGGGTTTGAATGGCATGTTCTGTATTCGAGTATTGAGAGTTACTAGAGTTACTAGAGATTTATAGGAATTTCAATAAGTGGTAACGTCACAGGGAGGGCCTAGGAGACCAGCCCCCCGCCCCAGACATAATTTTTGATTCTGAGTGGTACGATGAATAAATTGATTTTATAATGATGTGTGTTTTTTTTTTATTATTTTTTTATTATTCTGTCTGTCATCACCTTTTAGGACAGTAAAAGTGCTTGGATTTTCTTCAACAGTATCTTTTCTGATAGTTAAGTGAATCTAAATGGAACTTTGGGGGGGTCAAGAGTAAAATTTTTCCAGTAATTTTCAAAAACAAAAGAAAAATTAAGGAAAAACGGGAATTTTTATACAAAATCTGTTTTCGCAAAAATCGATATTGGGGTTTTGGGGCAACTCTTAAACAAATGACCGTAGGCACATGAAATTTTGACTAAATGTTTATATTAGCATTTTCTATACACCATAACATTTTCCAAATATTTTGACTTATTTTAAACTCTTTACAGACATTTTTGGTTTCCATTTTTTCTATAAATATCGATAAAATTTTATTTGTTGGTTAAAAAAGCTTGAAAAATTAATAGAAGGCTCCTAATATATTGTTTCAAAGGCAGATAAAAAAAAAAAATTAAAAATTCTTAGTCACAATTTTTTTTTATTAGCATTTAAAGTTCAAATATTGACAAAATACATAAAAATGACGAAAATTAGCAAATTATTTCGAGTTAGAAATTCATAAAAAATTTTCTTTTTAAATGTAAAATATGAAAATGTAATACAAAATTCCTCATAAGTAGTTAATTCCGGAGTTGGTAAATTGCGTCCCCCAAAAAAGGTCATAGTCATGTACTCATGTACTATGTAAATTGCGGTCCATGTACTTTTAAAACATACGTAAATTGCGTCCCAGGTATATTTGGAATGTACGTAAATTGCGGCCTGGGATTTTCCGATTTCTGGTTGGCTGTACAATTTAAAGATAAATATTAATCTTTAATTGATCGATGTGGATAAAAATATGTTCACTAATATAATATTACTATAGCAGCCTGTGTGCATTTGATAATTTTATTTATTTATTTATTTATTTATTTATTTATAATCGAATGAATATTACGAAAGATATTACGCACGGGGTTTTGCGTTGCTCTACAGTTTACATTTTTTTTCTTCAATTTTATTCAAATTTTCTTACCAATATCTATACAATTATATTGACAGTCCTAAGTCTGAAAAATGAGAAGGAAAATATTGATTTTTCAAAAAAAGGCTTTGACGTAATTATTACTTATGAATAAAAAATATTTAGGTAGGCATACATAAAAAATTATACACAGGCCGCAATTTACGTATATATAAAATACTAGCTGATCCCGTGCACTTCGTTGCCCATTAAAAATGCCAACTCTATATGAATAATATGTTTTACATATCACCATGGCAACCATTTATATACAAAACATTCCATC
>WHPZ01567504.1:0-10205 GCA_016617965.1 Macrosiphum rosae
GAAAACAAAAACAAAACTTTTATCTCATAAAGATAACATCGAAAATCATTTTTAATCTGAGGCAAAAGGCCGACAGATAATTTTTATGGAAAAAAAAACAAAGAGAATATACAATATGAAATACAACAATCGTACAATTATTATAATAATTATCATAATCGTTGTTCAATAGTAACGGCATGAGTACCGGGATGAGTGGACGGAAGAGGAGGGAAAATGTCGCCGTCGTGCAGATTAGCGTCCCGCGATAAGCAATAATTGCTTTGCGGCAACAAGTGGCATGCAGAACTTTTTCAGTAACTGAGTATCGTACCCATTACACGTAGTCATAACTTACTATCGCATAATATAAGTTTTTACCAAGTTTTATTTCTAGCTAGTATTGCTAGTAATAAATACTTATCAAAATTTCTTACCAAAAATACCAACCACTGACCAGCTACCACCAATTTTCAAGTGGCGCCTATAGGTCCTATTAGCACAGAATAAGCTATTAGTGACATTTTGCACCTCACTGCAGAGTATAATATATAATAATATAATAATACCTGATATTATTATTAGTTATTACTCTGTTGTTCATTAGGTGTCGTGTTGAATATGTGTTAAATACTCAAATATGAATTCAATGATATAAAAATCAATGTTAACAAAAAACGATTCAGAATGAACATTATAATGTCAGCTAATAATTTATATAATATATTTTATGATATTATTATTGCCATTGAAGTAATTTATTTTACTATTAGACCATACATAATATAACAGCGTGTCAGTGTAGGTATCCTATGCTAAAAACTTTTGCATTTAAAAATATAATCGCTGCACAGATACAATATAAGTTATAATATAATTATAAAATGTCAAGATTCCAGATAAATAATATTTTAAAAATTAGGTAAAACAAACTTGTGTTACGCGATTATTTGTACTATTCTTGTACTAGCTAGTTAATCCTTATAACTATAAAAATTGAACATTTTATAAATTTTTAAGTACGAAATAATATTTCCAAATTTTCAATTTGATGAATTTTGTCTTAATTTGAACTTAAAATGCTCATATAAGAAAAAATTAAAATCATGCCCATGTATTTTTATAATTTTATATAACATAATATGACTATATATGAGGAACCTTTTATTACATTTTCAAGCTTTTTGACCTATTGAAATTGTATATTGTATACCTATATGTATAGAAAAATATAAAAATAAATTTAAAATTTCTAATGTCTATAAAAAAAAATAGCCCTAAAAAAATCAAAGTATTTTGTAATTTTATCATGTATCTACCTATAGAAAATGGTAGTATAAAAATTAGGTGTCGATAAATTAAATTAAATTAATTTAAGTATATCAACATAATATGTGTAGTTGTACTAATACGTAATGGCCAATACTTATACTAATACGTTCTACTATATAATATTTATACAAAGTATATATAGTTTTTTAATAAGAAAATCGTTCCATGAGAAATCGTATGGGGAACACCTATAATGTAATGTCGTAACATTTCAACGCTCATAACTGCTATGAGGTAGGTCTTTATTTTTGCAAAATGTATAAAATAATATGTGGAAAATATTAGCCCATTTTTTTCTCTTCAAAATGTCTAATTTCGATTTTATTAGTATTTGCTACCTAGCTATTTCGCAATTGCGTATAAAATGATTTTACTGTGTAAATGATTTCTTCTTTTATTACCTATCTATATAGTATCTACAGAAATGTAATCAGGTAAACTCTGCATTTTGTATCCTATTGCGTACATAGTAACATATTATTATACAAAGCGTCATATCGTTATTGACTTGTTATTGTCAGTCGATTTGGAATTATATCGTCATTTGTCTCACCAAACACAATGACGATCGTTATCGGGGTATCTACCGAAATAGATTGGACGATTGCTGCTAACTTAAATAAAATCTTGAGTCATAACTAAATTACCAACTTATTAATTATGGTCATGGATAATATTATAATATACTGGATAGAGCATAGACATTATATTATATTAACTGGTTATTATTAAGATATATTCATGGTATATTTTAAACCGTGGTCTATACCTACTACGCGGGTAATATAATTGCCAAGTGGTAACACCGGGACCCAACTGTATCGACTGCACTTGCACAGGAAAAACCTTTTGATTAGACGACGTGCATGAAGTTATAATAACTTTATGATTAATTTAATGAGATCGCAAACCAACGCTGTCCGACGTGTCCGTACCCCCCGGGCCCCACGCCGGGCAGTTCACCACACAAGTCATCGTCATCGGCGTAAACCGAATCTCTGCGCGACAGCCTGCTGCCCCTCTAGACGATATCTTTCCGTTCTGTGATTGGCTGACCGCCGACAGTGTTCGGAAACCGTCGTTGATTTATAGTTTATAGTTTATACCGAGTAGTATATTCTTTAATATATGCCCTATGGTGTTATATTATACTATATTCTTATAGTGAACGCCGGACGGGTACACGTTGTCTTTTCGTAACCGCCGTAGCGCGAAGTGATCGTTGGCGCGTGTATATAGCAAAAGTTGCGATTATTAATGAGTTGATGCTAACGCGTTTTCGCATTATTGTCAATAACAGCAGTTTACGTACAACTATTCATGTCGTTTAGGTGTTCGATCTAGTCTATACTGATTATACTTTCGTTTTGGGTTGCGGTGAAAAAACGCGTAACGTGCGACATTTGTCGTTTTTTCCCGAGCCGCGTTTGCTCGTCAATATCACCTTTGTGTTGTGTACCTGACCAGGTCTGTGCATTGATTTGCGGAGTTGCCATCTGCCTTTACGTGCTGCCGAATTGTCCGCGATCGAACGTCGTTCTAGTGCGAGAAGTCTTCAAGCCGCCACCCACCCATAGTATACGTGGTTCACGGCCCGCCACCTGCCCACAGTACACGTGGTTCACGGCCCACTGGTGCAAGTCAAAAAAGGTAGATTAATAAATTTCTTTTGGTCGTCTCAAGTACCTATATTATTTATTATTGGTGTTGATATTTATTTATTTTTACCTACCTACGCAAGTTGCGGCAGACAATTGCCAAAGACAATTGTAAGATCTGTCGCAGCGCAACATAAATTCTATAATTATTTAAAACACTTTTTACAGGTTAACCTCAAGTTATCAGCAGAATATTATACAAAACGTGTGCTATACAATAAAGGTATAAAGGCGTACCTATAACATACTTTTTTTGTTCAATCCTTATTTAGATTCTTGTAAATTTTACTTTTAAAATAATATTTATGTTTTATTTTAATTTGTTATAGGTACCTATTATGTATATTGGTACTTACCAGCTGTTATATCTTTTATAATTACCTAGGTCCTATTATATTACATTTCATATTAATTTCTAATAATTTTAACTAAACTATTGCATTATTTTACATTAATAAATTATGTCTCGTCAAATTCATAATAGTCTGTCAACTAAACGCCGTAGGTTTTTAGAAGAAATTGAAATAATTGATGTTTATAGAACTTGTCCACACCCAAATGTATCTAGAAATAATACAACTGTACATCAGCAACATCAAGGCAATGTTAGTAATAATATTATTGTCGATAATGAAAGTCAAGTATCAAATTTAATTTCAGATGAACTTAATTTTCCTTCATTGTCACAATGCATTGATGATAATAATATATCTTATACTGTTTCCGATAGTGATGATACCGATGACGAGGAGTTGAATCATTTTAGTTGTTTTAATGATAATGAAGATTCAATAATTAAATTGATTACGAAATGGGCAGTCACATATAATATTACTAACAGTGCCTTGTCTGCATTGTTAAAGTCTTTAAAATCACATAGGTGTTTTAGTAATATTCCAATAGATGCTGAAACTATACTAAAAAATAATAATTCTAATCTTCCAATGGAAATACAATCTGTTCCCCCGGGGAGTTATCATCATTTTGGTATTGCTAAAGGCATAAAATATTTGAGTAATTATGTGCAGCTCAATGATGAATCAATTAAAATACTTATAGGTATTGATGGGTTACCTCTTACAAAGAGCTCATGTAGTGTATTTTGGCCTATTCTTGGATGTGTTCAGTTGTTTAATTCGCATTATGTTTTTCTAATTGGTTATGATAATTGGGGTTATGAAAAACCGGGATCGCGTATAAACCTGGAATTTAAATACTTGGAATGTACAAACCTGGAATGTACAAACATGGAATGTACAAATCTGGAATGCACAAATCTGGAATGTACAAATCAGGAACTCCAAATTTAAAAACCTGGAATGTACAAATCTGGAATGCACAAATCTGGAATGCACAAATCTGGAATGCACAAATCTGGAATGTACAAATCAGGAATGAATAAATCTTCAAATGCACAAATCACAAATCTAATATAACAACACTTTATTATGATCATACCTGCCATGATTTATTAGTAAAATACTTAAATACTTCACATTTTTTATCAAATAAAATAACTAAATCTTTATTAAAAATAACTCTTGCTGATTTTAAATTATCAATATTATAGTTTAAAGTAATAGAATTTCCTGGGTGAATAAAATAAAACTTATTGACATTTAGTGGTACCTAAGTAATTAATTATTATTACTCCAATTTACTACTTAATCTAAATTAAGCTGCAATTTAATTAAGTCAGAAGGAGATTCAATGATTGAAAATATTTTGGTATCATCAGCAAATAAATTAGTAAACTGTGCCGTCAAAAATCTTATACAAATCATTTATAAACAGAATAACAAGAGTGGGCCCAAGTGTCACATTGGCTTATTTTATCATACAGTGGATCTTAATTAAATACTAAACACATTATGTAGGTATTTCAAATATTCACTACACTGGCATTCAGTTTTGAAGGTGTTTTGTATAGGCAACCCTACAGAACATCCTTCGAAATTTCCTATTTTCCTTTCAAAATAGTTGCACATATGAAATGGTTCGCTCATTCATAATTATCTAACTTGTCAATTCTATAATTTGTCTAAAAACTAAATTTTTTAATTTCTGGTTGTTACGTTTTCTAAAATGCAAAATAAAGTTCAAAATAATTATTACTCTAAATGTTAAACATACGTATACCATAAGGAAACGTCTGGTTATACGAAAAATCACATAATTCATTTTTCAACTTTTTGCTACTCCGATTAAAAGCGAAATAATGGCCGTACGTACTTCGACCATAGACCCTTATTTTTAATTCTCGTACCCAAAAATACTGGGATCTCGAGTTTCGTAATGATTGAACCAAAACCCGAAATCCAAAATACATGTAAAACTGAGTTATTTTTTAAGCATAAAAAACACGCGAGACATCATAACTCCCGAACTGAAAGTCCAAGAACCTCAATCTCGGTACCCATCGATACTGTCAAAGTTCTCTATAACATCCAACTATAAAAACAGATCGCAGCCCCCAAAATCTAAGTGTACTTTCCGAAAAACGAAAAAAACCTCAAATTTTTAACTTTTGAAGCACTCTGCAGACGGGGAAATACGGCTTCTACGGTCTAGACACTAGTAGCCGAAATTGATCACCAAGCTCCAAACTATACATATCTTGAGTTTCAGAAACGTCGTGCAAAAACCAAACCTTTTCCGAAATACACCATGGGTACGAAGACCCCCCGACTCCAGAAGTACGTTTTAGAAGGGCTGGGCCTAAACCGAAACGTTTGGTAACTTAAAAGTTAAAAGTACCTACAATATTATCTTATGTGAACGTCATCTACAACTTATAGGTAAATGATTTATTGAACTTTAAAAACTATTACATATTTACATTTGTTCACATTTGGTAATTATGTCAGAAGTAGTATTTAGAACTTTCTATGTGAGTAGTTTTATTAATTTCTGCTATATAACTTTTTTTAAATAAATATATATAATTTTTTTAAAAACAATGTAATAGGTAGATAGGCAGGTACACTAGCTTATTAATTTATACAATTTTTCAGATGATAATTATTATATTTATGAACAAAGATGTGAAGTTTAATTTTTTACTAATAGTTACAAACTTATTAAATAACATAATATAGTTTAATAATAATGCTAAATACGTACAGGTTTGTTTTAATATTTTATCTTTTAAAAGTTTTATAGATGAATCACTTTAATTATTTGTGTGGTTATTTCTGGTAATTAAATAATTTTTAGAAAACAATACCCATTCTAAAGCCCTAACTTTATATTTAATATAGTTTGTTCACTTTTATGTAAAATCTGTTGCCACCGAGAGTTTCTTCAGTTATTTTCAAACTTGTCGTTGGCACTCTTTGCTTTTGAATCCAGCACACAAAACCAGAAACCCATGTAAATGATTCGGGTGCTAATAACGCTCGATAAGTAAACGAAAAAAGCAATAGGTATTACGTAGTCAAAGACTGAAGGCCAAATTTCAACAAATTATTTTTCGGTTAAAAAACTGTTCGGAAAAAATATTTTCGGACATTTTACGCGCTCCATGATAAATCTAGCAGTTTATCAATTTATCAATATGTAGCCGCAAGGTGTGTTACATGAAACTTACCTTCTTAATTATTCTCATATATCATTACGTATATTATTATTGTTTTTTTTTTTATCTATAGTTGTTATAATTTATCATCTATAGTCTATACTCGGTTCATAGTTTCTACATAATAGGTATATTATGACTACCTACATGTAGTTATATACAAGTAGTATAGTATAATTATAATCATAGCATATTATGCTATAATTCTATAAATGCATTAGGTTCCAGGGCATAATATTAAATAAAATTATATTTGTTAACTCAAACACCTTAGAAGAGAATAATTATAATACAACTTATTATAGTATACTAAAAGACAATAGTATTAATTGTCTATTTAGTACTTATTTTGTAGTTAAAAATATGAATTTAAATTACATAGAATAAAATAGTTTAAATTAGATTAATATTATATAAATACGTAGGTCATATTATAAATATATTGGCTGATTCACATTAAAACAATTTTAATGTTTTATAGTCATTTTGATTTATTATTCATAATAATATGACCGTTGATTAATTAGTACCTACTTGCCGGGCACTGGTATAATAAGTATAATTTTCAAAAATTAGCTCCAGTAGAAGATGGGCATATTCCATGAAAAATGTTCTTTACTTTGCAGTAATTATGGAATTTATTAGAGTTGGCACATAACAATAATCAATATTCTTAATTTAGAGTAAGTCGAAAGTACTTTTCATAGATTAATATTTTATTTGAGCAACATTTTTTCTTACAATTTATAATACTCAAATGTTTACATATGTTACATGTTATATTAAATTTAAATATAAGAGTATATTTTATATATAAGATACAGATAACCTATTGGTTAGAAATAAATACTTCTAAATTTATCTTCTTTTAGTTGTTAGGAAAAACTGAACATTTTCCTATTTGTGACACTGATTGTACCTATTATACCTATTTATACTTACCAAATTTATATCTTTTACATTATAACCTTTTAACATATATTATACATTTATAACTTATCCATACAACTGTTCAATAAGGTATCATTTTAATAAGAAATTACTAAAATATAGTTGTTTTAAGTTTCAAGTCTGTGATACTATCTACTAACTTATTATCACTAGATTCGATTATGTACCTAATAATATAATATTATTATTTATTAGCATAACAATTTGACTTATTATTATTATGACATATATTTGGAGAAAGTATCAAGTATTTAAAATAAATGTATTCAATTAAGATTTGTGCTTTATTCATTACTTATATACATTTATGTAAACTTATAGGTATTACTTTTTATACATTTACCATATTCTTAAAGCAAGGCTAAAATCCTGATTACAAATTGGACATCGCAATAGTTCTAACTGTTCTACGCAATCTATACATAACACCCTGTGCCCGCAGGGCACAAGCGCATGTGTTCTCTGAGCATTTCTACACACAACACATATTTGTTCTTCGTTTTGAGGTGGATAAAGTTCCCCCAAGTTCTGAGGTACTTGTACAAATGGTATATCATGTACATCTTCATCAGAATCATTCATAAATAATTGTTGCCAAATATTCATTTCTCTATCCTCTGGGATAATAAAATCATTTTCATCTAGAAAAAATATTATATCATAAGATTTAAGATTTAAGACGCATTAGATTTGAGAATTTACTAATTTGTTACTCAGAAAAAAACAAAATAACATTACAATAATTAACTACAACTGATTCATCTGAAATCCAACACAGTCATAAATAATGTAACGTGATTTTTTTCATGAGTTATTATACATACCATCTTCAAAGATACGTTCTTCATAATTTTGGTCATCTTGACCTTCTGGTGACATAACATTTGCAACAAATTCATCTGAAATCCAACACAGTCATAAATAATATAACGTGATTTTTTTCATGAGTTATTATACATACCATCTTCAAAGACACGTTCTTCATAATTTTGGTCATCTTGACCTTCTGGTGACATAACATTTGCAACAAATTCATCTGAAATCCAACACAGTCATAAATAATATAACGTGATTTTTTTCATGAGTTATACATACCATCTTCAAAGACACGTTCTTCATCGTTTTGTTCACCCTGAACATTAGGTGCATTTTCTTCATTAATATTTTGCATTAATACCATTCCACGCATCCTCTCCTCATAACTGGCTACACTATAGGAGCATTTTAACAGATACATTCTTATGGTTATCAAGCCTTGGCGAAGTTGTCTACTTGCAGTTTTAATGCGTAAATCGTTGGCTACATATTTTGAACGCGTATTACGCGAAATAGCCAAACCATTATCAAGTTGATTGATTTTTATCAAATATAAGTCATTAAGTTTGCAAATGTTACCTAAAATAAAAAAAATATAAATAGAATGTAAAACAAGTATTAATTACTAATATACATTACTTAAAAATGCCCAAATATTTGGGTGAGAAGTCTGGAATGTTTGCCTTAATTTATTATGGAAGGACTCAACGTTGTTGTTGGTCCTAAATTTTTTTTTGTACACCGATATCAATGGAGCACCTATTTTGCGCAACCAAAATCTAAAAATATAATTTTGATATTTATAAAAGTAGATGCTGAATTTACAATTTAGTAATTTTGATAAATGTATTACCGTTCATAATGATTAAATAATCTGCGTAAATTAACATGATGAACAATCGCATATTGTTTAATGTCAATAAAGCCTTCCTCAATTCTTTGTGCAGGAAGTAACGGTAGAACCATGAGCATTTTGAGTGTTTTTAAAGCAAATTCATTGTTATTTACTAATTGTAAGTATCCAAGCTTTTTCATTTTTCGCCATACTGCCTATAAGTATATATTGTACTATAATGTGATTAAATTTTAAACATTCTTTACAAACACAAAGTGTAATAAATAATACTTACTTGGTTGATATGGAACCAGCAACCATGAGCAGTTGCAGTTGGAAAATGCCTTATAAGCATTTCCCTTAAAGCGGTTTCAAAATCTGTCACAATAACAGTTGGCCTAAAGTCTGGTTGTAAATTATGTTTGATGAATTGAAGAGCTACATCATATGACTGTGTAGTTTTTCTCTCCATCAAAACATACACTAAAGGTATACTCTGAAAAACAAAATAATGTCAGGACAATGTTTTTTGTACCTGGCCGTGGCGCCCAACCCATGTACTAGGTGTGGTGACCACAATACCTTTGAAGATTTTGTAGGGGATGGGTATCCACTATCCATGCCTGAGTAATTATTAGATATATTATGTACTTTATTAATAGAATGGAATCAATTTATATCACAGTAGGTTATAGGTATTACTGTATTAAGTAGTAACTAGTAAGTACAGAATATTATACTATTATTAAAACTTCTAATTTATTAGTATATATTATACTGAATATCTACCTATATATAGTATTTATAATACCTGGGAATTAATAACTTATGTACTAAAATATTTTATATTACATATTTTTTCACTTGTTCTATAAGAACAAAAATGAAAACTATACAATCAATAAATTTTACAGACATAAAATGTATAGGTACCTACCTAAAGTTTATTAAAAAATGTTTAAATATCCAATAACAATAATAATTTAAATTAAATTAGTCATGTTAGATTTATTTTGTATATATTTAATTTCAGTTTTAAAAGAATAACTTACTATTA
>WHPZ01567513.1:1935-14320 GCA_016617965.1 Macrosiphum rosae
TCACCCACTCACCCGCATACGGGCAACCACTTCCCCCCATCTCGTGCACCGACGATCCCGCCGACGCCGCCGTCGCCACAGCCACCGCCACCGCCGCCGTTATAGCGGTGTTGTGTAACCGCGTTGTAGTCGCTGTGCGGCACGGCCACACCGTGCACGGGGGTCTGCTCTGAAACCGCTCGGTTGTCATTGTGTCGTTACGCGTGTACCGCGAATACACGCGACTTCAACAACAACGACACCAACAACAATAAAATAATATTATTTAATTTTTACAAAACAATATTGTATAATATTTTGTTATTATTATCATAATTATTATATTTCACGCACACCATTTCAGTGCACAATCACTGCCGGTCAGTCACGTTTTTGCCCTGACGACGTGCGTGCACAATTAACGCGCGATTTTTTCGAATTAATAACAATAACTCCGTTTGTTGTTCGTACGCGCGGGCACTGTGCACACGTGACCATCACCGTGCTGGCGTTTCTGGCGGTCCGTTATGCGAATGTATCGCCACCGCCGCCGATTGCAGCTAATTATACGTTTACGCAACACGTTCGCTTGGCGTAGGGTGAGTGCCGTTGGCTTTTACCTTCCGAATATTAAATATTATAATATTATTTACGTCGTCGTTGGTGACTTGCTGCAGTTGGCAGCTAAAATTAAAAAAAACGTGTGAAGATTTTTTTTTTTTTAAAAAAACGTCTTCGTACGTGCTCGGTATACCTACCTATATGTAGGTAATAATTATAAGGAGTACCTACCTATATTTTTAAAAGTCAAGTTTAAGTTATAACTCTTTAATACAATATATTAATATAAATATTATATTTAATGCTTGAATTGGAAAAAAATACCCCTCCCCACATGATTATTTTCTCAGAGGTATTTATCATCTCATAACCATAAATATTAAACGTCATATTTTATTAATTATCAAAATAATATAATTCTTGTTAAAATACAATCAGCCACACAATTTGACTATGGGGGAGTCGTAATATTATATTATTATGCATTTTGGCGTAATCATGTAAGTCACATTGTAACTGTACCTACCGCGCAAGTGTCCCATGTTGGGTATCAAAATATGATATCTACAACTTGTCGCTATTATAACGATAACATCAAAGTACGTACTTACCTATATGATTTATGCGCTTTAGTGCGCCCAAAATCTAAATAATAACATGTACCTACCTACCAGCTATTACCCCATACCAACACACTGCGTCGATTTAACGCAATTGATCACAAATCGATAAAAAAAAAAAAAACGAAAATATGATAAAAATTAATAAATTAATCAATGTAAAATAATAATTTATAATTTAATTTAAGTCGTTCGTGTCGCGCGTGTTGCGGACCTTATCAGTTATCATATTATATTATTATATAATTTTTAAAAGAACTCGCGTGACCGTTACATTATCAGTCCCGCAGAAAATCGTTTTACACTTGGAATTGGTATACTTACCTATAGTAATAATATTATTATAATGTATTGTAAGTATGGTTTATTATATTAATTTTTCGTATACCTATAGAGTTACGAAAATTATCTATACCTATATATATATAGAATATATTTATCAATCCGATATCGATGACACGTCGTATCCTTGGTATAGGCGAAAACCATAACAGCACAATAACTGCTGCAGTACATTATAACGATCAAAATATGATTTTTTTTTCTGCCGTTCAAACGGTTCTCGTTTTTATCTTTTTCGCATTAGGCTTGTAATTTATTAGTTTTTGTTTTTTTTTCTCGCATCAAGATTTTTTTTCTGTGCATAATCCCAGCTGCAGTTTATATATTTTAAAATGTACATACGCAGCCCCTCTTGATGTCCACTCGTCGCGATCGCACGATAAAACGAAAATATTTAAATCGACCACGTACTACACTCACTTAGACACATTATTTGAAAGAAAAACATAAATGTCATCCCTAGAAAACAGGGTTTAATGGGATATTCCTAGACTAGCTGATATATCATTTTATTACCAAAATCGAGGACAATTTGAATATTTCGAGCCATTATTGATAATTGATTGATAGGTATCGAATTGGTGAGCAAAAGCCTTAACATTTTGAAAAATTAACTTTAAGTTTTTAAGCTTAGAAACGGTTCAACTGTTTGATATGTATACTTACAGAGGTATATCTATATATTTTTTAAATTTGTATAGCTGTTTAATAGGTGCATAATATATAATATATATTATGCATAACAATATTTAATAGTTTAAACAATTAAATGATAGATATTGTTTAGGTAGGTACCGATTTTAATTTTGACTTTAACATTCCATTCAAATGATATTTGAAATTAATTTACGTTACAGTGAAATACCTAATGAAATACCTATGGATATGGTATGCCGTGCGTGAAGTCCTTTTTCGAAATATTTTTTCCATACCAACATCGTACATTTTTTCGTGGGATTTTAAAGCATAACAACTATGGAACTAGTAATAGAGGCATAAATGTCGCTCTATTCTGATTTGATTTTCCAGAAAGTTATTTAGTATAAGCACTGGTATGTAATGTGATATGCGACAAAACGCACGAGCTTTTAAAGATAATATTTATATTATATTGTGTTTTAAACTATAAAAAAGCAAAATCGTTTATTTTGAATGTGGCGCATACCTGTAAATAAACTCGATTTATTGAAGAATAGTATCTGAACTATAAAACTAAACAAACCCAATAGATGGGCACTTGACGTATAATAATACGATGTAGTTAATAGTTACATATTTATGATAAATAGGTATATGTCAGCGATTAACTATTATTGAATCGGTAAAATACGATTATTAGAATGGAAATAAAAACAAATAAATGTATGTCGTATGTGTTTGATCGAAGTAATGTAAATAGTAAATAATATGAAAAATTTAAATAAATTATAGTTTATACTTCTCAAGTTTATAAAACAATGGGTACTGCAGGTCTAACGTGCGATCTACTGCGCTTACTATAGTTATTGATCTGTCGTCACTTAAACGTGCGATTTACAAAAATTTTAATCTTCACCTGTATTTCTTTTTTCTTTTAAAAACTGCATACACGTATAGTTGTTTCATGTAGGTGTCATAATATGCCTGTATAAATGTCCAATTTAGTGTTATACTCTTATCCAAAAAAATAATAACAAAATCGCACAAGTACGAGAATAATAAATTCACAATAATATAATTTTATCCTATCTGAACGTACCACGACCACAACAATAGTTGCGGTTAAACTAAAGTGAAATTCCCTATTAACGTGTGACAAAACTTTTATTAGCGGGTACCTACTTACCTATAATATTTGACTCTATATAAGACCTTTACTTAAACGTGCAATATGTTATAATAAATAGGAGTTTCGATAAAGTTGTGTACCTACAACGGTAAATTGGTATATCTGTAGATCACACTCATATTATAGAATACCAACTGTAGATCACAATAATATGTTAGACCTGCTGAAATAATTTAAATACTAATTAATATAATATAGAATATAAAGGTTAGGTTTGTGATGAAAACAAGTATAATATTAAAAAGGGATATTTTTACTTTTAGTTACCTATATAGTGAAAACGGGTTTAAAGTAAAAGATTTTTTTTTTGAAAATGTACTTTTATAATTTATTAATGCTTAAAAATATGAAACTAAATTGAATATATAATCAGGTAGGTAGGTAATTAAAAAATAATCTTTAAACTTGCCTTAATTTATCCTAAAACAGGATTTACATTTATAATATAAATGCTACGATTTACGAGTATGATGAAAGTCTAGGTTAATTGGTTAGGATATATATATATATATATGTAAGTACCCCAATAAGTTTTTCATACATATTTTAATATTTTAACTGTCTGGCATGCAATTGATATATTATTATAAAATATAATTGAATATTTACTAATAATGTTTATAAAATCACTTATAAAATATAAGTGATTTTATAAACATGTTATGTTTAATTTTTGTGTAAAAAATTAAACTTTTGCTAAGAAAATGTAACTGTTTATCATTTAATAAATAGCATAGTTTTCCATTTTATTTAGATAATGTTCTAATAAGTATTTAAATTGCTACATTCAATACGCACTAGCATACATTTCTGACGGAGTATAATAATATTTATATATTGTGTGTCAATCATAATATCAGTTGACGCAATGCAGTTGCAACACTGACAATATGTCAGTCGATATGTCTTCAAATACAATGTAAAACTATAAGTTAAACCTACGGAAAAAAATATTAACATTTTAACCATTGAACATTATTTGTATAATTGTATGTAATTGGATTTTTAATATTTTAATTTCTACATATTACAATAATACGATAAATTATAAATATCAGAGAATCTTGTATTTGTATCAGTATACCTATTATTATATTTAAATAGGTATAACTCGAGGAAATAAAATATAGCAGAGTATAAGCATAGACATTTAAAATTTTCAATATACATAATCATAAGTATTTAACAATATATTATATTCTAATTTATAATACCACTTTTATACTTAAATTGATTTTTGTATAGAATTCTTTTTTTCAAAAACGATAATAATAATAAAACTATTTTCAAAACTAATCAGCAATGGTTTATCGTCGGAATAATAACTATTACTGACCTTTATTTTGTTTCAGAATAAATTATTTACTATAATGGTATATTTCAAAATAATATTGTTGTAATCTATAATATTACGTACCTACCTACTTAAATAATGATTATTCATTTGTTTATTCCATCAAAGATATCTCAGTTCTGCTATTTAAAGTTTTGTATTTTTATAGATAAGTGTTGATTTTAATATAATAATATTATTATCTATAACCTACAGGCCCCTAAATTGAATGCACTAAAAACTGTGAAGATTACCTACAACTTATAGAGAATTTACAATTCTTAATATCTATTTTAAATATATACTATAATAGAGGTCACTATATAAATATATATCGTAAACACATGAATATACTATATATTATACACCGATTACTGAATTATACTCTTGTATATTTATTATTATAATTTTGGAATTTGTGCATAAGTTACTATTCTTAAGTCGTCAGGGATTGAATTCGAGTACGGCAAAACGTAATATATTACGACCAAAGCAAGTCATACTTCCAACAAGAATTAAGAACATGGGTTAGGTTAAGACATATTGAGTGGAAATTGTCGGCATGTATGATAGGTACACATATTCTCTAAAATGAAATAGTTCATAACTTCTCAATGGATTGGATAAAACATAACCTAGATAGTAGATACGCGTATGGTGGTTAAGAACATCACAAACGATCGGTGTTGATTTGGTTTGAATATTTTGAGTGTGTGTTTCAGAGATATTATATTGACTGACCTAAATATCATAGTAATATATATAGAGTGCATATTTTAAAGAAATAAAAAACTAAAGATAAAATCACTAAAAAAAAACAATAAAGCTGTCTAAATTTTCCAAAAATCATTAATAATGGGTTTTTTTTAAAAAGAAAATTTGAAAAAATGAAACTTAAAAGCAAAAAAAAGTACCCAAAATGCTCAAAAAAAGCATTAATACCTATACAAAAAACGCAAAAAATCAAAATAAAATGTCGTGCATTTTATTCTAAATAGTGTAAATCGAATTTGTAGCTGAAATAGCTTCGTTTTAGAGCAATAGAAAAAAAAGCAAATGCCTTCAATATCCGTACTCTAGTAATATATCATTTGGGCAATAATAAAAATACAATAAGAGGTGTTATATCATTATTTATAATATGTAAATACTATATTTATATTGTTTTTGTTATTTGTATTCCGTTACTCTGCTTTGGGTACATATTTATTATTATTTCAATCGTTTTTAAATGGACGAAAACTGTTGTCAGTATAATATTGTGATTGTTTGATGAAAATATGTCTCATATTTGTTTTGTATAACATTAATATATATAGTATGGTACTAGATTGGCATTACTATGTGTTTCGTGTATATAAAATATTATGCATATATTTTTAAAATTTTTTCCTATATAATGGTAAACTCGAGATTGATGCGTTAATACATAATGTACATTATGAAAAACAAGGTATCTAGGCTAATTAAATGTTGATTCATTTAAATTTATATTTTCACAAATTTGATTTGTTTTTAATTTTAATAATTTTGATAATTCATTATTTTTTAATGTAAACTATTATTTAAAACACATTTTTACAATTAAAAACTGTTAATACTTAGTCTAGTGAGATTGATTAATTATTGTTGAATAATTGCATCAGCAGGAAGATGTTTTATTGTTTAAATTGGTAAACCTAGGTTAAGCTGATTGTTAACAATTGAGACTTGTATAACTGTTTCAAATATTTTGATTTAACTATATTACATGTAGAACTAAATAATACTATACATTTAAGTAATTATTGTAAACTAAAATAAGCGTTTATAGTGAGAGTACCTAAATACATTACTTAGGTACGTTTATATACGTTATCTGATTTATATACAAGCAAGTAAGTTAAATTTAGTTTTAAATTTCATCTCGGTTTTGACACGTGATTGAAATGATCGATGCCTGTCGTTTTTCACCCTTTATAGGTATTAAACATTAATCCTTAATTATCAACACGAACATTTAAATGAGCCTTTACTCTTAATGTGCTTATAAACTTAGTTGCAAACTATGTCGGTGGGTAACTATATAGGTAACAGTATACTGTTAAAAAATTATTTGAGAACTTTCTGTAACTAAAATTAACACCTCGAGTCATGTTCTTTTGAAACAGTTTCTACGGGATAGTAACAATTTCTCTAGTATGCATAAAACTTTATCGTAGATTAGTCTAAATAAACCTAATAACTTATAGAAGGATAGTAATTTATGGAAAGTTCATTTTTTTTATCTGATGAATTTTTTATACAATTCATAATCAAATGTAGGCGCTGCATCAGTATAGACAGATTAATAAAAATGGATTTTTAAATACCAAATTTTAAAAGTAAAATTATGATATACCGAAATGAAAAAGTTTTTTTTTGTTTTACCTAGTGGAATGAAAAAATATATTGGTTTTACTGTGATGTGGAAGTATTTCTGAATAGTCTTACTTCTAAGAGTTCTATATTACCTATACAGTTTTCGTTTCTTATTAGAGTAATTTTTGGGACCAGATCATTTGGGTTCATTCACTGAATGGGTCAATAAGCTGAAAGATTCAAAAATAAATGGATAAACGTATGAAGATCTGAAGATGTATTAATGAAATAGATAAATACAATTATTAGGCTATGTAATTTTATAAACACCTTATCATTATTATTTATTTATTTGTTATATTATGTTTTTCATTATATTCATTAAATTCTACCTAATACATATTTTAGAATTGGTGTTAAATCAATAAAGATATTGATTGACAAAAATATAACTTAGGTACTATTTTTTGAGACAAATCCATTCAGATTAGATGGAATTTTCCTTTCATCTGTCACCTCCATAACCATTTACTCGTAAGCTCAATGTTCACTGGATACGTTTTTGTTTTTTTGTTATTTGTCTAATTATATATTTTAATTGACCCCATTAACCGGTGTAATTAGTTCTGCAAAACAGTTTAATTTTTGTTTTTTATGTTAGTGTACGTCAATACATGCAAATCAGGATAAGTCTGTTTAAGCCTAATCGGCGAATGCATCATATATTACACGAGAGCCCAATGATAGTCGATTACTGAACAGTAATTTGATCTAATAGTTTTTAAATATAGAAATTGTTCAATATTATAATATAAGTACCTATACAAAATTATTAACCCAATAATTGATCATTTTTGAATATCTTAAATAGATTATATGTAATTGCGGGGCATATGAAGACGCAGAATAGTTTTCGAAATAACATTTTTCACATCAAAAACTTTTTTAGTAGCAATAAAATTTGGTTTGCAGTTGATAAAATAACTTTGAACAATAATGTATTTAAGACGTAAAATATCGAATTCTATTGCTTTCAAATATCATCCAACAATAGGACATAGCTGGTACTTCTAGTCTTCATAAATATATTATAGAATAATTGATATCAGTATTTATTTAACAGAGTTTGGGTTTAATTTTATTGCCGCATAAAACATTTTATGGGCTAAAAAGTAAAAACAAATTATACAGTTTTCAAGATGTACAAATTTCAACTGAAATGTATTACTAAACAACCTACTAAAGATTTATAATTCAAAATAATTTTAATATTATTAAGACATTTTCATGACAATAATATACAACTTTGAAGCTTTAAAATATTTTAGTTAACTGAAATAATAAGACTATAAGAGCAAGTTTTTACAAGTTTTAAGCACAAGCTACAAAGTAAATCATAAAATATTCAATTATTATTTATATTTTGATATTATTTATAAATTATAACACTAGTTTCGTTTATAATTCATTAAACTGTATTTATATTTTTATGATAAATTTTGTAGCTTAACATTAAATTAACATTAATATAAAAGTTGTAATTTAATAGATTTTTATTTCATAAGTAACTTATGGAATTATTTAAATTATTTTTTATTCAAACACTAAAGGGGAATTCATTCCTTTATCGCTTTTTCACAACCAGAAACACCAAAAGCATCTTAATTAATTTTTACTCCAATACAATCGATATCTCTTACGTCAAATCTTCCCCCTCTTTTTCCGTTTATTACTCCATTTAGTTTAAATATGCTGAGTCGACTATTTTTTTCTTTTTTAAGAATCCAAATAAAAAGACGATGGTTTTTAAATTGAAAAGTGAGGAAACACATTAATCAACGGATGTAAAAATCTGCAGTAAAATACCAGATGGAAAAAAATGTCAGTAAAATAAATAAAATAGAGTGTCAAACAACAGTTGTGTAGTAATTTAAGCACCGAGTGCTACGTATTGTATTCAATTTAAAATGTTTTTATGTTATTAAAAGTTAACTTTAAAAAAAAAATTAATTGTATTTCAAATTGCATCAAAATAGCTGTTTATGTATTCCTTTTATATTGTTCGTTATTTTATCAACACATAGGTAGTATAGGTGAATAGTTTAATAATATATCCTTAGTATAATTTACAGCCATCATACTAGGCTATAAAACAAAATTCATTTTTTATTTTATATTCTGAATATTGAGGTACTCAATAACATCGAGTACCTACGTAGTTATTATACTAGCCATAATCGTTCAAAATCTAATCTAGTGTAGGTAACGATAAAGTGAAGAACCTATTGTCTTTCCACACAAACTTTTACATTTTCGATTCGTTTTTTAAACTTTAAATGATTTTATAAGGAAGAGTAGTTAATGGATTAATATTTCAATATTTTCCAGTTATTACGTACAAACCTAACTAAAATTTTAAAACGAATTCTAGAATAATAGGATCTTAGAAAAAAAATTGTCTCTTTATATAGTTACCAAATATTTGTTGTTGACATGGTATCACAATTTATGTATACATTTTAATTAATTAATTAATTTTTTTTTACTTTTTTGACATATTTTAGATATTAAATTATTTTTTTATTTTTTTATTAATGTAAATTTTCAATGTAGGGTCACGGGAAAAAAATACATTTTTTATTTATATATTGCTATATTAGTTCTTTCTATGATTCACTCTGTAGTATCAATTATTACTAAATATTTGCTACATATTATAATAAAATATAAATCGTTTTCAATAAAATACGTTTTTAATTTGATAAGAAAAAAAAATTGCTTTTCGATAATATATAAATATAAGATGTTAGGAGGTAATGTAAGCATATAAAATCAAACGTCAGTTACATAACTTCAACTTATTTAGAATTTGAGAAATTTCCCATGGGTTAGAAGTTGGAACTCCCAACAAGAAAATAAATTGAACTAAAATATACACTAAACAAATACCAACTACCAATTGGAGTTGTTATTTGTTTGCACTTGTACTTGTTTATATATAATATATATAATGAAATATTGATGAACGGTTTTTGTTTATAAACAAACATTCAATTTAAATATCGTCACTAAAATTGAATGTAGTTTTAAATAGTTATTGCTTTACTTATTTGACACGAGTTAAACAGAACATCAATACGTTGTTAAAATAAAACTATCAAAAATAAACGTTATATTTTAATAATGGATATTAATATTATAATGGGTAAGGTATGGTAAATATACATTTTTATTAAGAGATTCACCATGCATGCTCATCTACATTTTCTCCTTTAACTACCTATGAATTTATTCACAGATAAATTTTTGAACATTTTATGTATATGTTTATGGCTATTTCGATAATTGAGGAAATAAGTACATTGCCTAAGGAATTTTTAAAGTACCATGATTTATTACTCAATGACTAAAATGAGTAAAATGTGTAGTTTTTTTAATTTATTGCAGCATTGCCATGGCTTATTAGACATTTTTATAATTATAAACATTGCCTAGAAATTCTGTAAATTATTTAAACCATTTCAAGGTATGTTAAGTACCTAATATATATACCTAATAATTTTTATAAACGTTTCTTACATTTTTATATTATTATCAACTTAAATAAAATAGAATCTGGGCTCAACTGGCTCGTCCAGTGCACTCCTATGTGTATACGTATTATAAATTGGTAAGGTAGGTAGAAAAGAAAATAACTCTTCTGGAAGCAGCGGGTTTAGATAGTATAACTATCATCGGACCACAGGGATTTCAAAAATGTAATTGTAAAATGAAATGTAAGAATAATAAGTGTACCTGTCGTGCTAGTAATAAAATATGCAACTAAAAAATTTAATGCCACAGACCACAGTACTTTGCTGTGTGAAAATATTATTTGAATTATTTTGTTCGTATTAAAAAAATGTGGTCCTTTATCATGACATTGCTTGAAGAACATCAAGTCATGGATAATAATGTCTAGTAAATGTTCATATTTTTAAATAAGATAGTTTAGTTTAATTTCCAACATGTAGGCATTTTCAAAATTACTTGAAAATAATATTAATTCTTCATTTTCAACAAAATCATGTGAATCAAATAAGGAGAGCGTGAGTGTTCTTGGAGAATTGCCATATACATTATATTACCTGAGTATAGGTACCGGATACCTTATAAATTCCTATAAAGGGTATTACTTTATTTAATATCTTCGAATTAAATAGAAGTTACTTAATCTATTATAATAATGAGCTTGAATTTTATTTATGAAGTAAAATATAAAAACCAAAATTAAATAAACTGTTCAATCGTTAACAAGAAGAATATTGTGTTTTTTGTTTATTACATCCAATGTCGTTTATGAAATATAGGGTAGTTTGTTCTTTAAATAAACGATCTCGATCTTTTGTTTAATGCGTTTACAATTATTACTCTCGTGACCCGAATGACAATTTAAAAATTTGAAATGGTCTAAAAACATAGTTAATAATCCTTGAAAAATATAAAGATAAAATATATTTTATTGATGGATATTATTTACAAAAAAATAATTTGGGAATATTTCATATATTTGTATATCTTTAATACATTTAAATGTTTAAATTATATTTATGTAAATAAATTGGTACCTATTATTTTGTGTTAAACTAACTCAGCAAATGCTATTATATTATGATTCGAATTATAATTCATGGATATTTAAATATAATTCGAATTTAAACGGACTTTTAAATAGTTTCCATCAATAAAATAATCCACAAATATCATGTAAATTGTATTATATGAATTCATAATCTTATTGAATAATACTTGAAAAATTGTGTATTAATATTTTTTACACAATATTGTATTACTAAATATTAATAAATTCAATTTGGATTCACTTATTTTATAATTTTGCATGATTAGTACCTATACAAAATACTGGTTAATGATCACTATATAAATCACTAATTTTCGTGGTTCACCGGGGTGAATATATTATTATACTAATTATTATATTAATAATTAACCAAACCAAAAATCTAGTACACGATATCATAGTTTTAGTTACTTTATGTATAATATTGTGCATTGTACAATTGTGTAATTTAATCCAATATATTACATTTTTTATGTCAAAAAAATGTTCTCAACATTAATACCACTATCAAAATTATTAAATTTAAATTAAAAAAGTGTTGTGTCAGATTTTGGTTCACTTCTCGTACTTTGGACATGGATGATATTATTTTTTTGTGATATTAAATTTAAAAATGTGGTCTGCTGTACAATAGGTTACAAGTGGGGCACTGTATAATGGATGGTATTAAATTTGAATTCAATTATATAATATCATTGTATAAGAAAAACGATTCTGAGAGGAGACGGTATGTCAGTCTAGGTATAAGACATATTATATAC